>NW_020868949.1:421686-441633 GCF_003789085.1 Penaeus vannamei
GTATTTATATATATATATATATATATATATAAATTTCCTTTTTTTTCTTTTTTCTTCTCGACATTTATATATATAAAATCACATAGATGGATTTTGCTCTGTTTAAATGCTTGAGAACTTATCCAGAATTGCAATATTTTTTATCTATATATATTGCTTTTTATGAAGGTTCCTTTGCAACATTAAGAAAAATCTCAGCAGGTGTAATGATTTGATGATGACAGCATAATTCTAGGGGCTGATACCATTGTTTCATTAGAAAAGTAGTGAGTCAACTCAAAATTATAAATATATTCAACCATGCATTTGAGATAAACTAGAGTATTAGACAAAAAACTAAACTGACAAAAGGTCAAAAACCATATGCCAGTAGTTATATTTAGTTTTAGAAATAAGAAATTTAAGAGGTGCTACAGTATCGTCCAAAAATTGAGTAATGGATTACAGAATTATAAAATGTATCAAGGTAAACAAGGATGAAATTTTATTATAAGAAAAGTATTAGTGTAGGCAGTGCATGTAGGACTGGATGTCATTACCTCGGAACCAGTAAATATAAAACCATTAAAAAATAAGTGTATGCAGAAAGCTGGATCTTGTTAAAGGTAGTTGATTGTAGTGTAGATGCATTTCCTTTTTTTCAAGAGTTCCCAATACTTTTTTTGTCAAAAGCCCAAATTATCAACCTTTGGACATTCTTATTTAACATATATAAGGTCAGTATGTTTTATGTGTAGAACAGACAGTTGTAACTGTAGATGATGACAATGATTTTTTTTTTTTATATATAGGGCACTTAGTAATGATCTTATAGAAACTGTTAGTAATCAAAAATTGTTATTGTGAAAAAAATTCCATGTTCTCTCAGTACCAAATATTTTCAGGATGTCAATGAAACTGCCAAGGCTAAGTTCAACAATGGGAAGTATTTCCACAAGCCATTAAACAAAATGTCTTCACTGCCATCCAACTTCACCTTCCGAGGGCAGAAGGAAGTGGTTGATGCGTCTCGAAAGGAGCACAGTAAGTCCCACTTTTCTTACAAGAATATGGCTTTCTTGCATGTATCTTGGTTATACAGTATATTGAAATAGTGATTATTATTAGCAAGCTGCAGATCATTTTCCAAGTATGGAGCTATTCAAAGAGAAAGAAACCTAAAATTGAGCAGAAAGTTAGTTGATTAAATTTGAATATAATCCAAGTAATGAGTAATGAATTACATGCAACAGATGCAATTACTTGGCTGGTAAGATTAGATATTCATAAACACATAAAAGCCCAATCACTGATTCACTTTATTTTACACTACATAAACCACTTTAATTTCAGACTATTCAAACATACGTTTATGCCTCATCAAAGACAACTCTAGATTCCACATAGATGATGGTAGTTTCAAGCCAAAATTCCCAGTGAAATAGTTGGTTGACATGTAATATGAGGAAACTGAAACTTCACACAGAAGACCATCTTTTTTATGAGTTCATGTGTACAATTTTCATATTAAGGATAATTATTAGACAGGTATTTATCTTTTTGCATAGGAGGATACCTGTTATGTGTTCAAGGGAAGGCCTCAGGCTGCTCAGATCAACAGACCGTCCTGGTAGGATAATGGAATTGACGAGTTCATTATGGCTACAAATTATAACAATTGCCAGGATAAAAGACTTTAGATGTTCTTTATATTAATTTTGTTCAACGAGACCAACTTGAAGAATTTTATACCAGACTTAATGATCTGGAAGAGAGAAAATGTGTATAAATAGCTATAAGAGTGATGGGAAAGTGGCATAATGACTTTAACAAACTCATTTAGAGTCTCAGCAAACTTTTGAACTATAAACACATTTGTCAGTATATGTAAAGAGAAGAAGGATAAGAACTACAAGGAAAGTAACAGTAAATAGTCTTGTTACAGTAGCAATAGTATCAGAAGTAATAAAAATGGTAGTGGTCATGGTAGAAATAGTAGTAATAGTAGAAAGGTTAGAAATTGTTGTGGTAGCAGTAGTTATCAAAGATAGAGTTGTGATATCAATCAGTATATTTCTTAACAGTAATAGTCCATCACTGTCTTTGATAATTTATATTTATTATTTGATTACTTGTATGTTCAAGAATATTATTGTCTTCCTCAATTTTATTGCCTTCCTTCTAATAAATTGAATATTCTGCAGTATACAGCATTTTCCTGGAGACAAGACAGCAGCAAAGGAGTAATGGCAACAATAATATAAAAAGTAGCAAAAACTGTAGGTATATACCTCTAGATATTAGATAGTATTGTGTTACCTATTCTGTATAATAGTTACCAATACTTCTTTTCTTTTTACATTTCATCAGATACTCCCCCATCTTCCCCTGGAACTACAGACAAGCAAGGAGAGGCAGCATACACCATCCCAAGTATAAACATTAATGGGATGGGCTATGAAGGAGAGGGGGAACCCTCAACTCCACAACTGCCTCCATTCTCCCATGAATCTGACCTTTACAATCCCAACGTGAAGAAACCATCACCTGATGAACCTGAGAACAAGGTTGCTATCACAGATCTTCGTCAGGTTCCACCGGAGCAGCACCATGGGGGGGCAAGACCTAGGTCAAGCCCTCCTTCACAAGAACATGTAGAAAAAGAGGATGAAAAGGTGGCAACTAGTGCAGCACCTTTAGCAGAAACATGGGAAGGAGATGATGAAATTAGTGGAAGTGAGAGTATTGGGCTGGGACCTAATTCACCAAAGCTTCCAGAACCTGGGAGTCCTTCAACACAGCAGGCTATGAGGCAGTCTCGTTGGTACAACTGCCGAAGGGTAAGTAATGGGGGTGGCCGCAAGGTGAGCTTGGATGACTCTCTCACTCAGTCACTGATGGCCAGCTTTGATGTGCCAGAACTTGGAGGACATTTAGATATGGATTCTACTTCATGCTCAGTGTGCTCTAGTGAAGAAGCATCAGCTAATTCCCACCGGTCATCAGGGCCTTCTCCATTGGCAACTACAACATCTGGACCTTCCACAGCATTGGATAATACACAAGTTCTGAGTCCCTTTCCACAAGTACTTCCACCACCACCAAAAGTTTTTGCTGATGATGATGATGATGATGATGCTACATTGGCATCAAGTACAGACTCTTTTACACTGGAGGGCTGTCCACCTGACTTGCCTTCACCTGATGCTTCCTCTGGTGATGATGCTGGAGGTCTTTCCAAAACTATATCACCACATTCTTCTCCCTCTCCCCATTTATCTTCTCCTCTAAGTGATGCACCTCCTGTTTCATCTAATAAAAACCTTAATATTCAATCATCAAATTCTCAGAGTACCTCTCTCTCCACACAACTATCACCAACTGCAATTTCAGATCCACTTCCAGCACCACAATCCTCTTCAATGGGTGAACTACCACATTATGTGCATCCATTTAGTTCCCTTGATGAACTAAGAGTTGCAGGGTATGTCCAGGCTTCTTCTCATGCCTCTAGTCTCAGACTGAAAAACTCCCACCCTCCCCACAGTGAGAGTAGCCAGCCTAGGTACACAGAAACCATTGGGTTACAGCTGGGAGTTTCAAAGCGTTCCACATCTCATTCTGGGTCACGTGGATTTCCTGCTGGACAGAAATGTTACATACGTGGACGGAACCAAAGTAGACCCTCTGGCCCCAAGTCCTAGTGGGAACTGTGCTAGTAGGGATTGTGTGCCATCCAAGCTAGTGATTGCCAAAAAAAAAAGAAAAAAAAAAAACAATCTGCTCATGAAGTTCTCAGTTGATGTATTTGAGCACTTTGCTATGTGCCAGATGTTACATTATCAAAAGTGTTGCCAAATATATATTAGAATGTATTTGAAGTTACCTATGTTTTTTATATGAAACTCAGTAGTGTATACTGGCTTTAGAACATTTGGTGGTAATGACATATGAGTGATATCATCCCAGAGATTAGGTAAGTTGCAATAGTCAAGAAACTCCAGTTACTGTAGAAAACAAGTGCTTGCAGTGGGTACAGATTTTGCCCAGCTTATCCTAAGATTCATAAACACATCATGGTCATATTCATGTTATTAATTTGTTGAAGTTCTTCATTGTCTCTATTGGGTCATGCATAATAGCAGTTAGTTGCATTAATATTATGTATTGCATTATGACTTGTATTGTGTGTCAGATAAATATATATCAGTGAAGTTGAATACAAAGAGAATAAAACTGGAAAAATGGTGAAGGCTGTATATAGGATGGAAAGTTTATAAAGTTTTATAGTTGTAATATAAGGCAGAGCTGTGATTAGCCATACAAATACTATAAACCAATAATGATAGCTTTATTGAATATGTACAGAAAATATACAGTTATAGAGCAAATAAATTATTTGAGAAAACTATCAAGAAGCCACCAGGGTCCTTTGGCCTTATACCTTCAGCAATATTCTTAGCAGCTAACATTTAAAGGTGACTGCTATTTCTTTACAGTGTGAGGATACAGAATTTGGATTCACTTTTTAATTTATTTTTAGTTGCCTACTACATTTTAATCATTCTTCTAGCTCATTGTTACATATCTACATTACCATAACGTATCCTTTTTATTGAAAATATATTATCAATTTTGTTGTGATTATTTCTTATCAAGTCCAAAGGCTGTATAAACATAAGCAAGCTAATATTGTTTTCTCCTGGTGGCTTTGTACAGACATGGAAACTGAGTGATGCAACTCAGCCCCAAAGCTTGAAGCTTCACATACGGTTAATAAAACAATTAAATATCTTCATTCAGATCTTGGCCATTTTGATGACGGGCAGATGTAATGTATCACCATATATTATCATCTGAACAGTTCAAATCTCGTTCAGACAATCACATTGTAGGGATAGGAGTTATGTCTAGCTGGTGACCATAATGGTGTTCAGTGACCTAAGATTTTTCTTGAGTAAGGTGGTCAGCTTGAGGTGATAAATTCTACATACGAGTTGTTGTTGGTCAATCGTAAGTAGGGCTTCAGTTTTCTGGGTTGTCTTTCTCCTTTTTTCTTGTGAGAAATAGATATATATATAAGCTAAAACAACAGTTGAGAAGCAGAGAAACAATATCAGTTTATTGATAGTTTATAATTTGCTATAAATATAATATAGTTCCAGCAACAGAAAAACAGATTTATTAAATTGATTACAAAGGGACACACATACATGCAAAACCTTTTAACTCAGATGTTGTTTCAGAATGTATATTAGATTCAAGTTATATATTGTTTGTGCCAGAGGCAAGCTGTATTTTCTGTCCATTTTGACTTTTCTGGTACTAAAAAGTTTTGGTAACTGTATCCCTAAGATAGTCACAGTGATTTAAGGTCAATATGCCTTAATCTTGTCATTGTATGGTGCTAGAATATGATTATTGTGGTACAGAACTGATACAGTTACTGAAAGTTCAGAATGGGTAGAGAACAAAGCGTACATCAAGACACTTTGTCTCTTTTTTTTTGTTTGTTATTTATGCATTACAGTCTTGCCCGGGGATCATCACCCCCTGCAAAATGTAGGAAAATATTTAAAATCCGTAGGCCATTTACCTGACAGGACAGTGTTTTATCACTTGAGAAGAAGTATATCAAGTTTTGCCTGTTCTTTGAGTTGAACTTCAAAACATACATTGGCAAATAATTCACAATGACCATAGTAATCATCTAAAGTATCTTTGTGCCATTAAACCTTTTCTTATTTTAAAAAATCATAGAATATCCTAGGTCCAGCCTAAATATTATGATTTTACAGTACTTAATCTCCATTCCTGTTTTAACGTGCACTATAGACAAAAACTTCCCTCATTGGCCATATACCAGCAGATTATCTTTAATCCAAACTTTCACTTTGTATCTGAAAGTTTATCTCTTTCTGTAGCTTTTAACTAATAACTTACTACATTTTGTCCTTTTTGACCTGCCTGAGCCTTACAACTTCTTAGGATGTTCTTAATGAGGTCCTTTTGTATGAACTTTGAGTGTATTGTGGGAGTAAAATTCTCCAGCAAAATGACAAATCTTTCATGACAGCATGGTGACTATGAAGTGATGTCAGTATTTTTACTGTTGTTTTGTTGGTTCATTGAATTAGAAAGGAGAGAAAGTGTAAAAACTTGAACATGACATAATTATGTCTAGCTTGTAAAAGTTACCTTCAGATATTTGGATTATTTGCTGGGATATTTTAAATGAAAAATAATACACTGTACCTCCTTTTTGCATACTATTCATCACTGGAAAACTTGGTTGGGTTTGTGTAAATTGAAATTTGTTGGCCTATCTTTTATTTTATTAGTGAAATAATGTCTATGGGCAGCAGTCATACTCAGTTATGGTTCATAATTTATCTTGGAATTATTACTGAATATTGCTTTAATAGCAATGTAAGATAATATAATGTACACTGTTGATTGTTTACTATATAGTCTATTTAAACATAATCTGATATTCATAAAATATTTTTTCTCCAATCATAACAATTTACACATATGATTTACATTAGCAAGCCTTACTTCTAATCAAAGGAGTAAATTTCAGCTAACTTTTGTTGTATATTCATATTCTTATGTTGTGCTTTTGGTGTATGGGTGATAGCATAGAGCATTTACAGAAAAAAAATGCTACCTTACAAAGAATTACAAGATAAAGGTTTTTTCTACAGACCTGTTTATTTACATGCATTTGGATTTTAGATTGATGAATTTCATGCAGATTTATAGCAGTATCATGATGTTTGATTAATAGATGATTATGTTCATGCATTATCATACAACATGTGAATGTTCATGCTTGTGCTTTCCTACATATGTTTGTATATAAATATAGAGCAAGTTCTTTAACCTGTTAACAATTTATCATTGAAAAATGTACTCTGGAAAGTACTGGTGAACATGGACCTGGGTATGGAAAATATTTCTATATTTTTTAATAATGTTAAAATGAATTTTCAGAAACTAGATAAAAAGACATTGACCAAATACCATATGTAAAATATAAACCAGACACCACTTATGCAACAAATGCCACATTTAAACCAGACCATTGATGCATCAAATACCACATACAAACCAGAGACAACACATGCCCCCCCCCCCTGGACGCCTCTGCCACAGACCACAGAAGCATCACCTAGCACATATGAATTATAGACAACAAAGGCAACACACATAAACTAGAGACCACACATGCACCAAAGACAAGATATAAAAAAAAACACATACACACCACAGACCACATTAACCACAGACCATACTTACACCACAGACCACATGAACTATAGACCACACAGACACCATAGACCACTTATAAACGAAGAGACCACATATGCACCAGAGACCACACAAGCACCACAAACCACATTACATTACACTGTGTATTACGAAGTCATGTTGAGAATTTATTAATAGGAAAATGTAAAGCCGGTCCAAAGATAATCAAGAAACAACTGCTGCCCACAATGGTAAGAGTCAAGTTTTTTTTCTCTTTAACTCCTAAAATCTATGCAAACTACCAAGATATTATTTAACACTGTTAGTCTTGATGACTTGAAAATAAAATATAACATTTGGTGAGTATGGAATAATTTATGTAATAGCCATAAAGTTTCAGAGCAAGTTCAAAGTGACCTTTTTCATATAGGTAACATTATAGATAACTAAAATAATAGAAAAATAAGAAACACATTATCTATTTATTGATAGAAAATATATTACTGACCCAGAAATATCAGGCAAATTACCAAACATCTGCAAGGTGGTCAGCTACTCACAATTTATAGCACATTTCTCTCTTTTCTCATTCAATGGGTTAATATATGGCAGACTGGTGAAAGGCAAGTGTGAATTTTCTTGTTTGTCATTCAATCATCAATAATTGTTAACTTTATAACTTGTCTCTGACTGCTTGATTAGGAGCTTAATTATTTTTCCAAATAAGGTATTTTGTGTTGCATGTCATTCAGATTTGCTAAAAAGGTATTGTGAAAAACCATGGTGTTATTTTTATGCATTGAAATTGTGCCTTTTACTATGACTCAAACTCTATTGATGGCAAGAAAGGTGAACATAAGTTTTTGAAATCATATTTTTGACTATCCACAGCCTAAGTAAGCTTTCTCATACATGCATCTTTAAACCCTATATGAAGCCAAGAGATTGGATATATGTTACTATAAATATGTGGCATTAACCTAGAGTTTATCTCAAGCAAGACCTTAGCTACTGAGCCAGTGATGACGGCAGTATAGATATTTCATTTTGAATCATGTTTTGTTTCAAAATTATAATTAGTTTATCTCTTTTTCTTAGTTTCTTATTATTGTAAAAGTTATGAGTAGGTGCTGTTCTCATAATTTCTGCCATTCTTCATTTATGAACTCCGTAAATGCCTGAACATGGTTTTTGGAACTGGAGCAATAAATATGTCATTTAGAGATGAGTAGAAGCATTGATACACTTTGTGGTTTGGGAGAAACAATAACTCGTATACATTTATCTCCGCTACATAAGTTTTGTAGCATTGTGATAGAATGAAACGTAATTTTGAAAAGTCTTTTAGTATTAGAATGTTTGTAATATAGACCCTTTTTTTAGTTGACTGATGATCTGTAATAAGTTTTATAGTGTTTTTATCCCTAAGTTAAGAATATGACTGAAATCCTCATATTGTAATTATAAACCTGTTCTTGGTTTAACCAAGTCTGTTGTGTATATTTTTATCATGAAACTTTAGAGAATATAAGTCAGACAGCTGGTTGTGCGAGAAGTGTAATATATCCAGCAGATGAAACATTGTTTTCTTACATTTCATCTTCATCCCTCATAAAGAAAATCCTTTCCATTAGCCAGAACTCTATTCCCTTTTGAGCAAGTCTTTATCATATGCAGGAAACATCCTTCTGACCAGAACCTGTCCCTCCTTCCAAAATCCTTCTTGCTACCCGCATCCTTTTCTATGACTTTCCTTTCCAAGAGAACCCCCCTCAATCTTATCATTTGCTTTATTCCTTAAAAGTAAACTTGTACCGTAGATATATGTCAGAGCTTAATCACCAAACCTATGTATCCTTAAGGTCATTCTTTTCTGAAAGTAAATGTTATCCCATGAATTTATTTTTTCTCTCATCAGAATTCATTACCTCCACAACACTCTTACCCCTTCATTAGAGCATCATATAACCACCAGAGCCTTAAACTCTTCCAACATGATGTCATATCTTCTGAAAATATCTTGCATTATCTACCAGAACCCTTGTAGTTTCACAGAGATGAATGATATTTCCCTGTTAATCTTTTTCATAAATGAAACAGCCTTCCATGTTCATTTTGTTATTATATTTTGTTTTCCATTTTGCTGTCCAGTGAAAGTATTAAATATTTGTTGCAGTCTAGTCTGTAAAAGATCTTCCTAGTGTCAAATAGCTACAAGAAATTGTTGACATTTGTAAATGCAATGTTACTATAGTCACCCTATGAAACTAGACTATCTATAACTTTGCTGTATTTATTTATTACAGTTAATAATTTGCTGAATTTTGGCATTTACCTTACTTCATATACTTCAACTTGGTTTTCTGAAACCTTAGGAATTAGCTCTCATTTTGCACATAATAAATGTCCTAAGTTCATTCCTTCTTATCCTTTTTTGTAAGTAGCTTCTTGTATCATCCCACAACAGGAAACAACTGATCGTCTCCAATACTAACTTTAATAATTTTCTGATGACAACCTTCTTTCTGTGTTGGGATGCTAGATTCCACCGGCACCATCCACTCATATAATTTGCATTTTTCCCATTTGACTCCAAATGCAAACATTAGAAGTCTTGTCAAATACCAAGGACAAAAGCCTTAATGGTTGGTTGGAACTTGGTTGAATGACAATTGTTCCTTTCTTGTTATTCTTAAGCATTGGGTGACTTTCAACATTACAGGGAAAGATATTAATAAATAGAGAAGCTTGTGAACAAACCCTTGCAACTGTAATTTAGTAAAAATTTGATCTGTTTAAATATTTTAGGTATCCATATGTTAAAGTATTAATAGAGGACCTTGTTCACATTCTTCAAAAAAAATCTTTTTTACCTGCATTTTGTCAAGCTCCTCAAAGATGGTTTTTAAATGTTCTGGTCTCACTCATTCTATGATCAGGGACGCTCAGTTTTTACTTCTTACAAAAAATAAATGTAAATAGATTACATTTGTTTTATTATCTTTTGTAATCTCTCAAAAAATGAGCTAAATATTTATATTACTGTCTTGATTCACAGCACAAATACATAATTGCACATTACTGATAATCCCAGAAGCATGACAGGATATTTATTACGTTATTTTCAAAGGAAATATCTACCCAAAAATGGCAAAAAATGGGATTTTGGCTTTTAAGATTTATGCAATTTTAAGACCTTATGGACTTCATAATTATCTGCACAGCTTTCAAGGCCATCACACCTTATTTTTAGTGGGGTTAAAGGTTAATAATGATGTTGCTGGACATCAAAAGTCATATAGCACTATAGAAAGGCGTAGTAGTGAGAGTGAGAGTGAGTGCTTGAGTGAATGGGTTAGGGTAGGGATCAATAAAGGTGATTAGATGAAAGTTGTCAAAGGAAGATATTTGGGATTCTGCAAGGATGTCCATAGGGTGAGGTAGGGATTAGCAGAAAGAGAAAGGGGGGTTTAAAGGCAATTAGATAACAATTTCAGGAGAAATGACAGGAAAGAGAGAATCCAGGGAAGGGGGTTGTTGTGACATAATGGAGCCATGTGATGTTGAGTGAGGTAGTACTGAAGACAAGTGGCATTAAGGAGGGGGCAGCAGTAGCATTCATATTCGTGGTCAAAGAAGAGCCTGGGTTCAGGGAACTGGGAGATTTAAAATCAGCAAGACTAGTTGATAAAGGAGCAAGCCTTTCTGACCCTAATAAAGGTACAAAATCTTCATTACTGGCCATGGTAAGCCTGGAGTATGTTGGGGGGAGAAATGGCCCATCCCTCTGTCCCCTTGAAGGGTAAGGGGCTAGACAACTAAACCATGGCCATGGCACCCCAGGCCATTTATGACTGGGACAAAGTCAGCCTTTTATTCTTTATAGTGGATAGTAGACAGGGTTGAAGAAGAGAAGGAAAAGGAAAGGGGGAGAAAAAAAGACTGCAAATTAGTGAATGCCTACGCTAGGGGAGACCCCTTACTTTGGGTCTTAGTCTCCATTTTCTAATCCCTCCCACGACAACAATGGGCAAGGGATGGGGGGGGGGATACCCTATGCAATTTATCACAACCAAAAACTTTTTTTTTTTTATGTTTTCAAAAATAAATTAATTTGGTCATACTATATCAATATTTTGGTTTTAAATACATATAGTTATTTATTTTTTTGTGTGGGGGTATTTTGTAAAATTTACAAAAAAGTTGTTCCATAAGACAGTTGTATGTAGATGTTTCCGACATCTTCCAAAAATTTCAGCTTCCAACAAACCCCCCAAAAATATGAATCTCTTCCACATACTCATATGTATGTTATACAGGGTCAGTTAAGTATAAATTTGTTTTCTCGGTTCGTTATATTTGCATATTTTTGTTTTAATTCATTATTTTTTTCTCAAAATTCAAAAATAACGGTGTGAAAATGTGCAAGTTGTTTTTATAGTTGAATTTAAAATGTATTACTAATTTTAGATGTAACTGAACAGTTCCAACCAATCAAATGTTCCACATTTTACATGGTAACCCAAAAGAACAATAATGGAAAAAAATCATCCAATAGCCAGACAATCATCTTTACTTGTACAGAGTTCTTACACAGCACATTTTACCCACCAGCCAGAATGTTGAAAGAGTACATGAAATAGATAAATTTAAAAATTCCAAGATATGTTTCCTCAGGCATCATACAAAATAGAAGTAAGGACAAACCTTTCACATCTCCCCCAGTCAAAATACTTGCTATACCAAAGGTGAAATAAGTCATGAACCTGTCAACTACATGTCTTCAGTACTATAATCTTTCAATTATTGGGAACAGTATCATCATTATTATTACCTTTGTTAAATCAAGGAGGTAATCTGATTGCTCATATTCATTAATGCGTTAATCTTTTGAGTGATGGATTATATACACGAGAAGTTTCTCAAAGACTGTAATAAAAATTCATGGGTTGGTTGGCCATGGCTTAGAGATTTGTAGAATTAGGAAAAGAACCAAATCAAGATATACAGTTAGGACCTGTTGAAGTAGCCCCAGTAGTAGTAGTAAGTAGAGTAAAGTAGTATTAAGTAAAGTAAAGTAGTTGTAAGCAAAGTGAAGTAGCAGTATTATCAAAAGGGGAGAGGGGGAGTTAACTGAAACCCCAAGTATTTAGTGTAGAAAAGTTATTATGAAAAAAAAAAAAAATCATTGATAGGAGTGAAAACCAGAGGTTTTTATGTGTAGAGGAGAAGACGATATGGGTAGCAAAGGAAAAGACACCATAGGAAAATTTGGGAGTGAACATGTAGATCATCTGAAGCAAAGGGTATAGCGAGGAAGAGGAAGGGTTGGCAGCATGGCAGCGGTAAAGATTGGTGAAGAGAATGGAATGTCTGTTGGTTAATGGTCAAAAAAAAAAAATAATAATTAAAAAAAAAATGTGCTAGACATCAAAGGTCATATAGCATTATGGGCAGGTATTGTCACGAAAAGAGTTGATTAGATGTGCTACACAGCAAATGTCAAAAGGGGATATCCGGAGAAAGGATCTGTTGTGGAATCGTGTGTATTCAGGAGGGAATGGAAGGCATAACACATCCTGACTAATCTTTGTCATTGACAGGAAATAAACTGGGGAGATGAAACCACTCCAATACAAGTATTAGGGAGAAAGTGAGACTAGACAGGAAAAGGTTTTCCAGACATGTCAGACAGGATGATTAATGCAACGAGCTTGGGTCTCAAATGTGAATGCAAGAAGGCTTAAATGATCGGAACAACTGTGGAAGGAAATGTTGCCTATTTGTGATTGGAATCATTGTTGGAAGAAGAGGGTATTCTCAGAGTAAAACGCTGTAAGGCCCCCGTCCACATGGGCGACTTTGCTCAATAAAATTTGCCTCTTTGCCAGCAAAGGCTGTCGTGGGCATTTATGCCGGTGTCCAAATGACATTAGTTGAGCAGTCAGAGCCTGGCAGTGATTGAAATAGGATCAAGTGGTGTACGATATTGATGTTATGGCAATTGACTGATGGTAAGACACGATAACTGACAGCTCGTGGGTACTACCGCACAATGTCAGTTCGTGGGTCTGACAGCACCTTCCTCCACATCCACCGATGGACTCGACAAACCGCCGATACTTCGCTAAACATTTGGGGAACTAATACGAAGCTTTGCTCGCCGTTTCTCCATTTCTAACGTCACCAGCCTAAATAAAGTACTCAACAGGTTAACAAGACGGAGGTAAGTAGAAGGATGGGGCCCTGGGGAGGAAGGAGTGGTGTTGAGTGAGATGGCACTGCGGGGAGGAGGTTAAAAAAGGAATAGTAATAAGGGAGGAGGACATTGAAAATTCAGGATGTAAATAATAATGTAATACTCTGTAAAGAGTATTGGGAGAGAGTAAGATAGATTTTTGAAGGTTGGGTAGTGAACTAAAGTGATTTGGGATGGACTGAGCAGAGGATTGCAGTATTTGTATTCTGTCATGATAGAAGGAGAGCCAGGGAACGGGGAACTGGAAAAAGGTGGGGCTACTTCATAAAGGTGCAAACCTTGATGCCCTTCATTGCCCAGCTTTTTATCCTTTCAGGACTACTCGCATGCCTTAGGAAGTGGACAGGAATGGCTGCTGAAGAAAAGGAAAGGGAGAGAATGGTTAAAAAGCGAACTAAATGTGTTAGACTTCAACGGACGTGTAGCATTGCAGGAAGGCATAGTAACGTGTAAGGTAAAGAATGGGATTCGTTAATGATTAACAGCAGTAGGATGGTACTGGATAGGTAAAGCAAGAGCAGATGAGGAAATGGGTTAGAGTAGAGATAAGCAAAAAGGAAATTAGATCAAGTGAAAGATTGAAAGAAGAAAGTGGGATTCGTAAAGATGTCTAATAGTAGGGAGGTCCGGGAAGGGAGGATAAGTGATGGAAAGCAGATATAGGGCTGTAGTAAAGCATAGACAGGTTATTAGACTGTATGGGACTGAAAGAGGAACACTGGGATGGATGAGAACTTGACATGAGATGGAAGGCGGTTGTGGGCAATACGCAAGCGGGCAAGATAAAATGGGGCTGACCGAGAGGAAAGTGATAGTTCTACAGTATATGGTTTATTGACGAGAAGATCTGACCAGAAAAACTACCAGAGGACAAAGGCCTTACATAAGAATAATAATCAGTGGTTGGGATACGGGATTGGCGCGATAGGGAAACAATGCCTGCTCATTGTTGGGGACATGAGTGGGCCACTAGCAAAACCTGTGGCACTTAGTCGGGTAGAACTAGTCGGGTAGAACGACCAATCCTAAATCCTACGGACAAGAGGGATGGCCAAGTGCATATGAGAGATAATGAGTTACTGAAGTCAGTTAATGGTTAAAAGCGAAATGAATGTGCTAGACATCTAAGGTCTTATAGCACTATAGGAAGGTATAGTTAAGGCAGATGGCAGGTGATAGTTGCTACACGTCAACTATCTAGAGTAATATTGAAAGATTAAAGATGGGGGTAAGTGAGTTGAGGGAATTGGTTATGGTGGTTTAGGTAAGGGAATTAGATCAAGTGAAGGATATTTATGCGTCTGAGGAAGGAGAACAGGTTCTCAAGGCAGAAGCGTTGAGATTCTGTAATGATGTCTAATATATTGGGAGGTCGGTGAAGGGAGGGTAGGTGGGGGAAAGTAGAGGTGCGGGCTGTAGTAAAGCGTGGATAAGACAACAGAATGTGTGGAACTGAAAGACGGACATAGGGACGGATCAGTGAGTGACATTAGATGAGCGTGTGTTAGGCAGGTGTGGCTAATACGTTAGCGTGCGAGGGCCTTCTCCTAACGTCTGTTCTGGTGAAATGGAGCTGGCCAAGAGGAGATTCATGGTTTTACAGTATGTAATGTATTATTGTGGAGGCTTGACCAGAAAGATTGCCATTGGGTATACAAGTAGGTTTTAAAGTGGGAGTAATAATCCGTGGCTGGAATATGTGAGAAGCGTGGTTGGTGTGATGTGGACATGGCTGGCACCCAACAAAATCTGACACAGTAATGGCGTGTGGACATGTAGAACAACCAGCTCTGGATCTTACAGACAAGGGGATTGGTCAGGTGCATAGACTTTGAGGGTTAATGAGTTACGGGACACTAGATTAAGGAGGGAGGTTGTATTTGAAAGTGCGATTTGGGAAGGTTACTGCGAATCCAGCTCCTGGCGTGGATTTGGACATGAATGAATGAATGCTGGAGGAATGAATGGAGACATGGTCAAGGAAATGAGTGAGGAAGATAGAGGGGGGATATCTAATTTTGAGGGGTCAGGGAAAACAGAGGACCAAATACGGGGGTAAGGTATAAGCCATGGAGGAATGGGATGGGCAGAGGTGGGGAAAAGGGGGAATGGGAGAGGAGGGTATCTATGTGTACAGAGAAAGGAGTAGGTAAACGTGGAGAAGAGGTAAAGGTAGGAAGCAGGGTTTGTGGGAGAGTTAGTTGGTAAGGTAAAGGTGGAATCGGAGAGAGAGAAGGACTCGACGTCGAGAGAGGGATGGCACGCCAGACTCAGTATACAGGCTCTCAAATAGATAGGAGCGGAAGGCGCATAGGGCTAAGCGAACTGCAGCGATAGATTGTATCAAGGTGAGCAAGAAGGGAGGTTGAGGCAGAGAAGTAGATATGGCGTCTATAATCTTGAATGGAGAGGATCAAGGGAACATGAAGATGGAGGAGAGTTTTGTGATCTGAGTCCTAGGATATGTGGGGAGGAGTTTGTAAGATTCGGAGGCGGCGTTGAGCTTTTTCTTTAATGTACAAGATAAGGTCGCGCCAGGACAATTTGGAGTCAAATATAACGCCAAGGAATTTTCCAGAAGAACAGTATTAGAGCGGAGCGTTATATAAGAAGATTGGGGGTTGGGGACCTATACGTGATCGAGAGAAAAGGATGGAGAAAGACTTGGAGGTAGAGAAGCATAAGCTATGGTTAGTGGCCCAAGAAGATACTTATGTTATTGCAGACTGAAGGAATTGACAGAGATCTGGTATGGATGTGCCCGAGGCGTAAATGGTTAAGTCATCAACAAATAGTGATGCCCGGGCTCCCGGTGGTAGGACTGAGACAGTGTCATTTACAGCAAGAAGGAATGAAGTGGTACTAAGCACACTTCCATGTGTGCTTAATAGGGAGTAGGAGGAATATGAGCAGGAGGGGGATGGATATTGGCAGTCGCTTTGAGTGTGGAGGGATCATAAGTTGTGGGATTTTGTGTCTCAAGCATGTAGAACAGGTGGATGGAGAGTTTTGTGAGACAAATATTTTCTTATGAGGGGAAGAAGAGGAGACTGGTGTCTGAGGAATAAAGGAATAGGTATGTGGGTGTGAGTGTGCAGTAGGGGAAGAACGGGGGAGACGTTTAGTCTGCTGCGGGTAGTGCGGGGAGGGAGAGGGGACGATGTTGGGGCAGTAGTTGAGATTGGAGTGTCTGAGTTTAGAGTAGCAAGAGAATTTGACTGGGGGAGGTAGAATGTGGGGAAGTAGGTAGGTATAGGGGAGGGTGTAGGAACAGGAGGGCAGAGCAAACGACATTACTGGAATAGGGAGTATAAGGGAAACCCTGTGGGTGTGCTTTCTGTCTGGTTTAACATAGAGTGAGACCATTTTTGTATTTGAGAGTTGCTACCTCAGACTCGAACTTGTAAGTGGAACAGCCTCTATATTATGGGGGCTGCCGCAGTTAGCACATGTGCGTGTTTGTGCAGGGCAATTTGATCTGTTATGACCTGGTTGGGCACATAGGGGGTATCGATCTGTGGAACGGCAGTGTTTGGCAGGATGTCCAAATCGCCAACAGTTTTGACAATGACGGGGAGGAGGTTGATATGGTCGAACAGGGAGGGATTGTCCAGCAATGTAGATATGAAAGGGAAGGTCATGTGTGCGGAAAGGAATTTTGGAAATGTTGATCGGTTGCTTTCGATGACCTCTAGGAGGAATGGTGCAGCAATGTACTGAATTAACGTCTTGGCCGAGTAAGTCTTTTCCACACACTGACCAATCTGCTATCGACTGGGCAATTTGCCGGGGAGAGAGAGACAATTCCGGTATAAGTATTAAGAGTTGGAGGAGGTTCTGCAGGAATGGGGTTGCCAGAGAGATCATTTAGATTTGTTAATGCTATAGCTTCACTTTCAGACAGACTGTTACGAGACAGGAGCGATAGCGTCGGGTACAGAAGGGGACTCTGCCAACTTGTTTTTGGAGGCATTGTTGAAAGAGAAGAGTGTTGCCTGAGTATGGAGCTGTAGAAGGGATCACGAAAAATCGGTCCCAATTAGCTGGGCTAAATAGAGTATTTAAGGTATTTGTAGGGTTGGTGGTGGTCGGTCGGGGACGTGTGGACGAGGGACTATTGTTGAGGGGGTTAGTATTACGGAACGATGGAGAATTAGGCTGTAAGGTAGTATTAAGGGAGGATGGGGTGTTTGATGAAGAAGGTTGTAGGGATAGAGGTGATGAAGTTGAGGAAGTTAGGAGTGTAGGAATATCTTCTGGAGATTGAGTCTCGGTTTAGGTGGGTAATGCACTAGTAGGCACTGAGGAGTGGGTAGTAGTTGTAGTGTTCAGAGTCGTGGTCAAAGAAGAGCATGGGGTGGGGGAGCTGGGAGAGTTTGAATTGGTGGGGCTATTTAATAAAGGGGCAAGCCTCATTGCCTCTAACAGGGGTATTACGTCTTCATTACTGGCCATAGGAAGCCTTGACTATGTTGGGGAAATAAACAGTCCACCCCTCAATGTCCCCTTGAGGGATAAGGGCTAGACAACTAAAACAGGCCCATGGTTCCTGCAGGCCGTTCAGGATTGGCACAAGGTCAGCCTTTCATCCTTTCTGCACGGCTCTTACACCTTAGGAAGTAGATAGTAGGGGTTGCAGAAGGGACGGAAACGAAAGAGTAGGAGAGAGAAAAGACCATGCAAAATTAGTTGAGTCGAGGGCTGAGGCCCAAGGCAAGGGAGATCCCGGCATTGGGTCTGTCTCCGTCTCCTAACCTCTCCACGACAACAACGGGCAAGGGGTTGGGGGGTATGAAAATCAGTGAAAATCGTGAAATAGGAGGAAGAAAGGAAGAGCATTCGTTTTAAGGCGAAAAAGATACTAAAATTGCATGGTATTTTCTTCTACCCCTTCCTTTTCCTTCTCTTCATCCCCTTCCTAAGGTGTGAGAGCCGTGTTGAAAGATGAAAGGCTTGCTTTGTGCCAGTTCTGAACGGCCTCCGGAAGTAATGTGCACGGTATTTCCTAGCCTTGCCCTTACCCTTATGGGAACCCAGGGTAGACAGTTTCGTTACCCCAGTTATTTCAGCTTACTATGGCTGATTTTATTTTATTATTATTATTATTTTTTTTTTTTTTTTTTTTTTTTTTTTTTTTTTTTTTTTTTTTTTTTTTTTTTTTTTTTTTTTTTTTTACTCGTGCCCCTTCATCAACTAGCCTATATAAATTTGGTTTCTCTGCTTTCCCGACCTCTGCCTATCCTTTAACCACGGCTCCGATCACAGATTCTAATACCTCTTCGGCGTTTGCTGCCAACTTTATCCATTCTTTATCTATCATCTGCCCGTGCCCCCCCCCCCCAACCGTTGCTCGTTGTTGGGAGAGGGAGGGCGTAGTAGACCCGTAAGGAAGAGATATTGGAGAGAATGTAAAATCTGAGGAGGAAGGGGAAAGTGTGGCGCAAAGGACACCACTGGAGTAGGGAGTAAGCGGAAAAATAACGACATGCTTCCTATCTGGCCTTGCATAAAGTGAGGCCAAGTTTGAATCTGAGAATTGTCACCTCAAACTAAAACTTGTAGGTAGGGCAGACCCTGTTAAATACATTATGGGAGCTGCTACAATTGGCACACGTATATGATGCTTAGCAATTTGAACGATCGTGACCAGGTTGGGCATGTACAGGGCATCGGGCTGTAAAGTGTTTAGTATGGTGGCCAAGACGCCAACATTTTTTTTACATTGATAGGGGGATGCTAAATTGATATGGTCAGACAGAGAGACTTTGCCATTTCATGGTAGGGGGGGAGGCTCATGTCTACGGATAGTAAGCATGGCAATATTGGTTTGAAAATAAATGTGCTAGACAAAGTATTACGTCGGAAAGGGCAAAGGAGAGTTAAGGATTACGATAAAATGTGTTAGATGTAAAAGGGATAGTATGGTAGTGAAAAGGAAAAGAAAGAGAGCAAGTGAACTAGAGCAAAAATTAGTAGAAAGGGGAGGGTTAAGAGTTAGGGCGATTATGTGAATTGTAGTGTATCTGTCACTCGGGAAGATACAGGAAAATGTTCAAGGAAGAATAATTATAGCTGTTGAAAAGCAAGAGGAGAATCCGGGGAGAGGGGAAGGTGTTAGATGTCAAATTCTAGAGGGTGTTATAGGAAAGTATGGTAACGAAAAGGGAAATGAAGGAAGTAGATGAAGTAGAGCAGGGATTATTAAAATATGAAAGGTTAAGGAGGTAGAGCAATTAAGTGAATTGCATTGCATCTCTGGGTGGAGAAGGAATAGGGATAATAGACACTGATAACGGTAGATATGGTTGTCTTAGTAGCTGAGGATTAGGCATCTGAAGGTTGAGATAAAGGATCAGGAGTAGGTAGAGTAGTGGCTGGGGGTTCGATAGGAAAGGTGGGGTCCTGGAGACAGGATATCTGCTGAATCAACAGAGATTCACGTGAGTTGTATCAAG
>NW_020868949.1:446733-481733 GCF_003789085.1 Penaeus vannamei
GTGCAGCACCTTTAGCAGAAACATGGGAAGGAGATGATGAAATTAGTGGAAGTGAGAGTATTGGGCTGGGACCTAATTCACCAAAGCTTCCAGAACCTGGGAGTCCTTCAACACAGCAGGCTATGAGGCAGTCTCGTTGGTACAACTGCCGAAGGGTAAGTAATGGGGGTGGCCGCAAGGTGAGCTTGGATGACTCTCTCACTCAGTCACTGATGGCCAGCTTTGATGTGCCAGAACTTGGAGGACATTTAGATATGGATTCTACTTCATGCTCAGTGTGCTCTAGTGAAGAAGCATCAGCTAATTCCCACCGGTCATCAGGGCCTTCTCCATTGGCAACTACAACATCTGGACCTTCCACAGCATTGGATAATACACAAGTTCTGAGTCCCTTTCCACAAGTACTTCCACCACCACCAAAAGTTTTTGCTGATGATGATGATGATGATGCTACATTGGCATCAAGTACAGACTCTTTTACACTGGAGGGCTGTCCACCTGACTTGCCTTCACCTGATGCTTCCTCTGGTGATGATGCTGGAGGTCTTTCCAAAACTATATCACCACATTCTTCTCCCTCTCCCATTTATCTTCTCCTCTAAGTGATGCACCTCCTGTTTCATCTAATAAAAACCTTAATATTCAATCATCAAATTCTCAGAGTACCTCTCTCTCCACACAACTATCACCAACTGCAATTTCAGATCCACTTCCAGCACCACAATCCTCTTCAATGGGTGAACTACCACATTATGTGCATCCATTTAGTTCCCTTGATGAACTAAGAGTTGCAGGGTATGTCCAGGCTTCTTCTCATGCCTCTAGTCTCAGACTGAAAAACTCCCACCCTCCCCACAGTGAGAGTAGCCAGCCTAGGTACACAGAAACCATTGGGTTACAGCTGGGAGTTTCAAAGCGTTCCACATCTCATTCTGGGTCACGTGGATTTCCTGCTGGACAGAAATGTTACATACGTGGACGGAACCAAAGTAGACCCTCTGGCCCCAAGTCCTAGTGGGAACTGTGCTAGTAGGGATTGTGTGCCATCCAAGCTAGTGATTGCCAAAAAAAAAGAAAAAAAAAAAACAATCTGCTCATGAAGTTCTCAGTTGATGTATTTGAGCACTTTGCTATGTGCCAGATGTTACATTATCAAAAGTGTTGCCAAATATATATTAGAATGTATTTGAAGTTACCTATGTTTTTTATATGAAACTCAGTAGTGTATACTGGCTTTAGAACATTTGGTGGTAATGACATATGAGTGATATCATCCCAGAGATTAGGTAAGTTGCAATAGTCAAGAAACTCCAGTTACTGTAGAAAACAAGTGCTTGCAGTGGGTACAGATTTTGCCCAGCTTATCCTAAGATTCATAAACACATCATGGTCATATTCATGTTATTAATTTGTTGAAGTTCTTCATTGTCTCTATTGGGTCATGCATAATAGCAGTTAGTTGCATTAATATTATGTATTGCATTATGACTTGTATTGTGTGTCAGATAAATATATATCAGTGAAGTTGAATACAAAGAGAATAAAACTGGAAAAATGGTGAAGGCTGTATATAGGATGGAAAGTTTATAAAGTTTATAGTTGTAATATAAGGCAGAGCTGTGATTAGCCATACAAATACTATAAACCAATAATGATAGCTTTATTGAATATGTACAGAAAATATACAGTTATAGAGCAAATAAATTATTTGAGAAAACTATCAAGAAGCCACCAGGGTCCTTTGGCCTTATACCTTCAGCAATATTCTTAGCAGCTAACATTTAAAGGTGACTGCTATTTCTTTACAGTGTGAGGATACAGAATTTGGATTCACTTTTTAATTTATTTTTAGTTGCCTACTACATTTTAATCATTCTTCTAGCTCATTGTTACATATCTACATTACCATAACGTATCCTTTTTATTGAAAATATATTATCAATTTTGTTGTGATTATTTCTTATCAAGTCCAAAGGCTGTATAAACATAAGCAAGCTAATATTGTTTTCTCCTGGTGGCTTTGTACAGACATGGAAACTGAGTGATGCAACTCAGCCCCAAAGCTTGAAGCTTCACATACGGTTAATAAAACAATTAAATATCTTCATTCAGATCTTGGCCATTTTGATGACGGGCAGATGTAATGTATCACCATATATTATCATCTGAACAGTTCAAATCTCGTTCAGACAATCACATTGTAGGGATAGGAGTTATGTCTAGCTGGTGACCATAATGGTGTTCAGTGACCTAAGATTTTTCTTGAGTAAGGTGGTCAGCTTGAGGTGATAAATTCTACATACGAGTTGTTGTTGGTCAATCGTAAGTAGGGCTTCAGTTTTCTGGGTTGTCTTTCTCCTTTTTTCTTGTGAGAAATAGATATATATATAAGCTAAAACAACAGTTGAGAAG
Source organism: Penaeus vannamei (assembly GCF_003789085.1). NCBI lineage: Eukaryota > Metazoa > Arthropoda > Malacostraca > Decapoda > Penaeidae > Penaeus > Penaeus vannamei. Next base: position 449,146 of record NW_020868949.1, read on the forward strand.
CAGAGAAACAATATCAGTTTATTGATAGTTTATAATTTGCTATAAATATAATATAGTTCCAGCAACAGAAAAACAGATTTATTAAATTGATTACAAAGGGACACACATACATGCAAAACCTTTTAACTCAGATGTTGTTTCAGAATGTATATTAGATTCAAGTTATATATTGTTTGTGCCAGAGGCAAGCTGTATTTTCTGTCCATTTTGACTTTTCTGGTACTAAAAAGTTTTGGTAACTGTATCCCTAAGATAGTCACAGTGATTTAAGGTCAATATGCCTTAATCTTGTCATTGTATGGTGCTAGAATATGATTATTGTGGTACAGAACTGATACAGTTACTGAAAGTTCAGAATGGGTAGAGAACAAAGCGTACATCAAGACACTTTGTCTCTTTTTTTTTGTTTGTTATTTATGCATTACAGTCTTGCCCGGGGATCATCACCCCCTGCAAAATGTAGGAAAATATTTAAAATCCGTAGGCCATTTACCTGACAGGACAGTGTTTTATCACTTGAGAAGAAGTATATCAAGTTTTGCCTGTTCTTTGAGTTGAACTTCAAAACATACATTGGCAAATAATTCACAATGACCATAGTAATCATCTAAAGTATCTTTGTGCCATTAAACCTTTTCTTATTTTAAAAAATCATAGAATATCCTAGGTCCAGCCTAAATATTATGATTTTACAGTACTTAATCTCCATTCCTGTTTTAACGTGCACTATAGACAAAAACTTCCCTCATTGGCCATATACCAGCAGATTATCTTTAATCCAAACTTTCACTTTGTATCTGAAAGTTTATCTCTTTCTGTAGCTTTTAACTAATAACTTACTACATTTTGTCCTTTTTGACCTGCCTGAGCCTTACAACTTCTTAGGATGTTCTTAATGAGGTCCTTTTGTATGAACTTTGAGTGTATTGTGGGAGTAAAATTCTCCAGCAAAATGACAAATCTTTCATGACAGCATGGTGACTATGAAGTGATGTCAGTATTTTTACTGTTGTTTTGTTGGTTCATTGAATTAGAAAGGAGAGAAAGTGTAAAAACTTGAACATGACATAATTATGTCTAGCTTGTAAAAGTTACCTTCAGATATTTGGATTATTTGCTGGGATATTTTAAATGAAAAATAATACACTGTACCTCCTTTTTGCATACTATTCATCACTGGAAAACTTGGTTGGGTTTGTGTAAATTGAAATTTGTTGGCCTATCTTTTATTTTATTAGTGAAATAATGTCTATGGGCAGCAGTCATACTCAGTTATGGTTCATAATTTATCTTGGAATTATTACTGAATATTGCTTTAATAGCAATGTAAGATAATATAATGTACACTGTTGATTGTTTACTATATAGTCTATTTAAACATAATCTGATATTCATAAAATATTTTTTCTCCAATCATAACAATTTACACATATGATTTACATTAGCAAGCCTTACTTCTAATCAAAGGAGTAAATTTCAGCTAACTTTTGTTGTATATTCATATTCTTATGTTGTGCTTTTGGTGTATGGGTGATAGCATAGAGCATTTACAGAAAAAAAATGCTACCTTACAAAGAATTACAAGATAAAGGTTTTTTCTACAGACCTGTTTATTTACATGCATTTGGATTTTAGATTGATGAATTTCATGCAGATTTATAGCAGTATCATGATGTTTGATTAATAGATGATTATGTTCATGCATTATCATACAACATGTGAATGTTCATGCTTGTGCTTTCCTACATATGTTTGTATATAAATATAGAGCAAGTTTTTTAACCTGTTAACAATTTATCATTGAAAAATGTACTCTGGAAAGTACTGGTGAACATGGACCTGGGTATGGAAAATATTTCTATATTTTTTAATAATGTTAAAATGAATTTTCAGAAACTAGATAAAAAGACATTGACCAAATACCATATGTAAAATATAAACCAGACACCACTTATGCAACAAATGCCACATTTAAACCAGACCATTGATGCATCAAATACCACATACAAACCAGAGACAACACATGCCCCCCCCCCTGGACGCCTCTGCCACAGACCACAGAAGCATCACCTAGCACATATGAATTATAGACAACAAAGGCAACACACATAAACTAGAGACCACACATGCACCAAAGACAAGATATAAAAAAAAACACACATACACACACCACAGACCACATTAACCACAGACCATACTTACACCACAGACCACATGAACTATAGACCACACAGACACCATAGACCACTTATAAACGAAACGAAGAGACCACATATGCACCAGAGACCACACAAGCACCACAAACCACATTACATTACACTGTGTATTACGAAGTCATGTTGAGAATTTATTAATAGGAAAATGTAAAGCCGGTCCAAAGATAATCAAGAAACAACTGCTGCCCACAATGGTAAGAGTCAAGTTTTTTTTCTCTTTAACTCCTAAAATCTATGCAAACTACCAAGATATTATTTAACACTGTTAGTCTTGATGACTTGAAAATAAAATATAACATTTGGTGAGTATGGAATAATTTATGTAATAGCCATAAAGTTTCAGAGCAAGTTCAAAGTGACCTTTTTCATATAGGTAACATTATAGATAACTAAAATAATAGAAAAATAAGAAACACATTATCTATTTATTGATAGAAAATATATTACTGACCCAGAAATATCAGGCAAATTACCAAACATCTGCAAGGTGGTCAGCTACTCACAATTTATAGCACATTTCTCTCTTTCTCATTCAATGGGTTAATATATGGCAGACTGGTGAAAGGCAAGTGTGAATTTTCTTGTTTGTCATTCAATCATCAATAATTGTTAACTTTATAACTTGTCTCTGACTGCTTGATTAGGAGCTTAATTATTTTTCCAAATAAGGTATTTTGTGTTGCATGTCATTCAGATTTGCTAAAAAGGTATTGTGAAAAACCATGGTGTTATTTTTATGCATTGAAATTGTGCCTTTTACTATGACTCAAACTCTATTGATGGCAAGAAAGGTGAACACAAGTTTTTGAAATCATATTTTTGACTATCCACAGCCTAAGTAAGCTTTCTCATACATGCATCTTTAAACCCTATATGAAGCCAAGAGATTGGATATATGTTACTATAAATATGTGGCATTAACCTAGAGTTTATCTCAAGCAAGACCTTAGCTACTGAGCCAGTGATGACGGCAGTATAGATATTTCATTTTGAATCATGTTTTGTTTCAAAATTATAATTAGTTTATCTCTTTTTCTTAGTTTCTTATTATTGTAAAAGTTATGAGTAGGTGCTGTTCTCATAATTTCTGCCATTCTTCATTTATGAACTCCGTAAATGCCTGAACATGGTTTTTGGAACTGGAGCAATAAATATGTCATTTAGAGATGAGTAGAAGCATTGATACACTTTGTGGTTTGGGAGAAACAATAACTCGTATACATTTATCTCCGCTACATAAGTTTTGTAGCATTGTGATAGAATGAAACGTAATTTTGAAAAGTCTTTTAGTATTAGAATGTTTGTAATATAGACCCTTTTTTTAGTTGACTGATGATCTGTAATAAGTTTTATAGTGTTTTTATCCCTAAGTTAAGAATATGACTGAAATCCTCATATTGTAATTATAAACCTGTTCTTGGTTTAACCAAGTCTGTTGTGTATATTTTTATCATGAAACTTTAGAGAATATAAGTCAGACAGCTGGTTGTGCGAGAAGTGTAATATATCCAGCAGATGAAACATTGTTTTCTTACATTTCATCTTCATCCCTCATAAAGAAAATCCTTTCCATTAGCCAGAACTCTATTCCCTTTTGAGCAAGTCTTTATCATATGCAGGAAACATCCTTCTGACCAGAACCTGTCCCTCCTTCCAAAATCCTTCTTGCTACCCGCATCCTTTTCTATGACTTTCCTTTCCAAGAGAACCCCCTCAATCTTATCATTTGCTTTATTCCTTAAAAGTAAACTTGTACCGTAGATATATGTCAGAGCTTAATCACCAAACCTATGTATCCTTAAGGTCATTCTTTTCTGAAAGTAAATGTTATCCCATGAATTTATTTTTTCTCTCATCAGAATTCATTACCTCCACAACACTCTTACCCCTTCATTAGAGCATCATATAACCACCAGAGCCTTAAACTCTTCCAACATGATGTCATATCTTCTGAAAATATCTTGCATTATCTACCAGAACCCTTGTAGTTTCACAGAGATGAATGATATTTCCCTGTTAATCTTTTTCATAAATGAAACAGCCTTCCATGTTCATTTTGTTATTATATTTTGTTTTCCATTTTGCTGTCCAGTGAAAGTATTAAATATTTGTTGCAGTCTAGTCTGTAAAAGATCTTCCTAGTGTCAAATAGCTACAAGAAATTGTTGACATTTGTAAATGCAATGTTACTATAGTCACCCTATGAAACTAGACTATCTATAACTTTGCTGTATTTATTTATTAAGTTAATAATTTGCTGAATTTTGGCATTTACCTTACTTCATATACTTCAACTTGGTTTTCTGAAACCTTAGGAATTAGCTCTCATTTTGCACATAATAAATGTCCTAAGTTCATTCCTTCTTATCCTTTTTTGTAAGTAGCTTCTTGTATCATCCCACAACAGGAAACAACTGATCGTCTCCAATACTAACTTTAATAATTTTCTGATGACAACCTTCTTTCTGTGTTGGGATGCTAGATTCCACCGGCACCATCCACTCATATAATTTGCATTTTTCCCATTTGACTCCAAATGCAAACATTAGAAGTCTTGTCAAATACCAAGGACAAAAGCCTTAATGGTTGGTTGGAACTTGGTTGAATGACAATTGTTCCTTTCTTGTTATTCTTAAGCATTGGGTGACTTTCAACATTACAGGGAAAGATATTAATAAATAGAGAAGCTTGTGAACAAACCCTTGCAACTGTAATTTAGTAAAAATTTGATCTGTTTAAATATTTTAGGTATCCATATGTTAAAGTATTAATAGAGGACCTTGTTCACATTCTTCAAAAAAAATCTTTTTTACCTGCATTTTGTCAAGCTCCTCAAAGATGGTTTTTAAATGTTCTGGTCTCACTCATTCTATGATCAGGGACGCTCAGTTTTTACTTCTTACAAAAAATAAATGTAAATAGATTACATTTGTTTTATTATCTTTTGTAATCTCTCAAAAAATGAGCTAAATATTTATATTACTGTCTTGATTCACAGCACAAATACATAATTGCACATTACTGATAATCCCAGAAGCATGACAGGATATTTATTACGTTATTTTCAAAGGAAATATCTACCCAAAAATGGCAAAAAATGGGATTTTGGCTTTTAAGATTTATGCAATTTTAAGACCTTATGGACTTCATAATTATCTGCACAGCTTTCAAGGCCATCACACCTTATTTTTAGTGGGGTTAAAGGTTAATAATGATGTTGCTGGACATCAAAAGTCATATAGCACTATAGAAAGGCGTAGTAGTGAGAGTGAGAGTGAGTGCTTGAGTGAATGGGTTAGGGTAGGGATCAATAAAGGTGATTAGATGAAAGTTGTCAAAGGAAGATATTTGGGATTCTGCAAGGATGTCCATAGGGTGAGGTAGGGATTAGCAGAAAGAGAAAGGGGGTTTAAAGGCAATTAGATAACAATTTCAGGAGAAATGACAGGAAAGAGAGAATCCAGGGAAGGGGTTGTTGTGACATAATGGAGCCATGTGATGTTGAGTGAGGTAGTACTGAAGACAAGTGGCATTAAGGAGGGGGCAGCAGTAGCATTCATATTCGTGGTCAAAGAAGAGCCTGGGTTCAGGGAACTGGGAGATTTAAAATCAGCAAGACTAGTTGATAAAGGAGCAAGCCTTTCTGACCCTAATAAAGGTACAAAATCTTCATTACTGGCCATGGTAAGCCTGGAGTATGTTGGGGGGAGAAATGGCCCATCCCTCTGTCCCCTTGAAGGGTAAGGGGCTAGACAACTAAACCATGGCCATGGCACCCCAGGCCATTTATGACTGGGACAAAGTCAGCCTTTTATTCTTTATAGTGGATAGTAGACAGGGTTGAAGAAGAGAAGGAAAAGGAAAGGGGGAGAAAAAAAGACTGCAAAATTAGTTGGGCAAAGAGCTGATGCCTACGCTAGGGGAGACCCCTTACTTTGGGTCTTAGTCTCCATTTTCTAATCCCTCCCACGACAACAATGGGCAAGGGATGGGGGGGGGGGGATACCCTATGCAATTTATCACAACCAAAAACTTTTTTTTTTTTATGTTTTCAAAAATAAATTAATTTGGTCATACTATATCAATATTTTGGTTTTAAATACATATAGTTATTTATTTTTTTGTGTGGGGGTATTTTGTAAAATTTACAAAAAAGTTGTTCCATAAGACAGTTGTATGTAGATGTTTCCGACATCTTCCAAAAATTTCAGCTTCCAACAAACCCCCAAAAATATGAATCTCTTCCACATACTCATATGTATGTTATACAGGGTCAGTTAAGTATAAATTTGTTTTCTCGGTTCGTTATATTTGCATATTTTTGTTTTAATTCATTATTTTTTTCTCAAAATTCAAAAATAACGGTGTGAAAATGTGCAAGTTGTTTTTATAGTTGAATTTAAAATGTATTACTAATTTTAGATGTAACTGAACAGTTCCAACCAATCAAATGTTCCACATTTTACATGGTAACCCAAAGAACAATAATGGAAAAAAATCATCCAATAGCCAGACAATCATCTTTACTTGTACAGAGTTCTTACACAGCACATTTTACCCACCAGCCAGAATGTTGAAAGAGTACATGAAATAGATAAATTTAAAAATTCAAGATATGTTTCCTCAGGCATCATACAAAATAGAAGTAAGGACAAACCTTTCACATCTCCCCCAGTCAAAATACTTGCATACCAAAGGTGAAATAAGTCATGAACCTGTCAACTACATGTCTTCAGTACTATAATCTTTCAATTATTGGGAACAGTATCATCATTATTATTACCTTTGTTAAATCAAGGAGGTAATCTGATTGCTCATATTCATTAATGCGTTAATCTTTTGAGTGATGGATTATATACACGAGAAGTTTCTCAAAGACTGTAATAAAAATTCATGGGTTGGTTGGCCATGGCTTAGAGATTTGTAGAATTAGGAAAAGAACCAAATCAAGATATACAGTTAGGACCTGTTGAAGTAGCCCAGTAGTAGTAGTAAGTAGAGTAAAGTAGTATTAAGTAAAGTAAAGTAGTTGTAAGCAAAGTGAAGTAGCAGTATTATCAAAAGGGAGAGAGGGGAGTTAACTGAAACCCCAAGTATTTAGTGTAGAAAAGTTATTATGAAAAAAAAAAAAAAATCATTGATAGGAGTGAAAACCAGAGGTTTTTATGTGTAGAGGAGAAGACGATATGGGTAGCAAAGGAAAAGACACCATAGGAAAATTTGGGAGTGAACATGTAGATCATCTGAAGCAAAGGGTATAGCGAGGAAGAGGAAGGGTTGGCAGCATGGCAGCGGTAAAGATTGGTGAAGAGAATGGAATGTCTGTTGGTTAATGGTAAAAAAAAAATAATAATAATTAAAAAAAAAATGTGCTAGACATCAAAGGTCATATAGCATTATGGGCAGGTATTGTCACGAAAAGAGTTGATTAGATGTGCTACACAGCAAATGTCAAAAGGGGATATCCGGAGAAAGGATCTGTTGTGGAATCGTGTGTATTCAGGAGGGAATGGAAGGCATAACACATCCTGACTAATCTTTGTCATTGACAGGAAATAAACTGGGGAGATGAAACCACTCCAATACAAGTATTAGGGAGAAAGTGAGACTAGACAGGAAAAGGTTTTCCAGACATGTCAGACAGGATGATTAATGCAACGAGCTTGGGTCTCAAATGTGAATGCAAGAAGGCTTAAATGATCGGAACAACTGTGGAAGGAAATGTTGCCTATTTGTGATTGGAATCATTGTTGGAAGAAGAGGGTATTCTCAGAGTAAAACGCTGTAAGGCCCCCGTCCACATGGGCGACTTTGCTCAATAAAATTTGCCTCTTGCCAGCAAAGGCTGTCGTGGGCATTTATGCCGGTGTCCAAATGACATTAGTTGAGCAGTCAGAGCTGGCAGTGATTGAAATAGGATCAAGTGGTGTACGATATTGATGTTATGGCAATTGACTGATGGTAAGACACGATAACTGACAGCTCGTGGGTACTACCGCACAATGTCAGTTCGTGGGTCTGACAGCACCTTCCTCCACATCCACCGATGGACTCGACAAACCGCCGATACTTCGCTAAACATTTGGGGAACTAATACGAAGCTTTGCTCGCCGTTTCTCCATTTCTAACGTCACCAGCCTAAATAAAGTACTCAACAGGTTAACAAGACGGAGGTAAGTAGAAGGATGGGGCCCTGGGAGGAAGGAGTGGTGTTGAGTGAGATGGCACTGCGGGGAGGAGGTTAAAAAAGGAATAGTAATAAGGAGGAGGACATTGAAAATTCAGGATGTAAATAATAATGTAATACTCTGTAAAGAGTATTGGGAGAGAGTAAGATAGATTTTTGAAGGTTGGGTAGTGAACTAAAGTGATTTGGGATGGACTGAGCAGAGGATTGCAGTATTTGTATTCTGTCATGATAGAAGGAGAGCCAGGGAACGGGGAACTGGAAAAAGGTGGGGCTACTTCATAAAGGTGCAAACCTTGATGCCCTTCATTGCCCAGCTTTTTATCCTTTCAGGACTACTCGCATGCCTTAGGAAGTGGACAGGAATGGCTGCTGAAGAAAAGGAAAGGAGAGAATGGTTAAAAAAGCGAACTAAATGTGTTAGACTTCAACGGACGTGTAGCATTGCAGGAAGGCATAGTAACGTGTAAGGTAAAGAATGGGATTCGTTAATGATTAACAGCAGTAGGATGGTACTGGATAGGTAAAGCAAGAGCAGATGAGGAAATGGGTTAGAGTAGAGATAAGCAAAAAGGAAATTAGATCAAGTGAAAGATTGAAAGAAGAAAGTGGGATTCGTAAAGATGTCTAATAGTAGGAGGTCCGGGAAGGGAGGATAAGTGATGGAAAGCAGATATAGGGCTGTAGTAAAGCATAGACAGGTTATTAGACTGTATGGGACTGAAAGAGGAACACGGGATGGATGAGAACTTGACATGAGATGGAAGGCGGTTGTGGGCAATACGCAAGCGGCAAGATAAAATGGGGCTGACCGAGAGGAAAGTGATAGTTCTACAGTATATGGTTTATTGACGAGAAGATCTGACCAGAAAAACTACCAGAGGACAAAGGCCTTACATAAGAATAATAATCAGTGGTTGGGATACGGGATTGGCGCGATAGGAAACAATGCCTGCTCATTGTTGGGGACATGAGTGGGCCACTAGCAAAACCTGTGGCACTTAGTCGGGTAGAACTAGTCGGGTAGAACGACCAATCCTAAATCCTACGGACAAGAGGGATGGCCAAGTGCATATGAGAGATAATGAGTTACTGAAGTCAGTTAATGGTTAAAAGCGAAATGAATGTGCTAGACATCTAAGGTCTTATAGCACTATAGGAAGGTATAGTTAAGGCAGATGGCAGGTGATAGTTGCTACACGTCAACTATCTAGAGTAATATTGAAAGATTAAAGATGGGGGTAAGTGAGTTGAGGGAATTGGTTATGGTGGTTTAGGTAAGGGAATTAGATCAAGTGAAGGATATTTATGCGTCTGAGGAAGGAGAACAGGTTCTCAAGGCAGAAGCGTTGAGATTCTGTAATGATGTCTAATATATTGGGAGGTCGGTGAAGGGAGGGTAGGTGGGGGAAAGTAGAGGTGCGGGCTGTAGTAAAGCGTGGATAAGACAACAGAATGTGTGGAACTGAAAGACGGACATAGGGACGATCAGTGAGTGACATTAGATGAGCGTGTGTTAGGCAGGTGTGGCTAATACGTTAGCGTGCGAGGGCCTTCTCCAACGTCTGTTCTGGTGAAATGGAGCTGGCCAAGAGGAGATTCATGGTTTTACAGTATGTAATGTATTATTGTGGAGGCTTGACCAGAAAGATTGCCATTGGGTATACAAGTAGGTTTTAAAGTGGGAGTAATAATCCGTGGCTGGAATATGTGAGAAGCGTGGTTGGTGTGATGTGGACATGGCTGGCACCCAACAAAATCTGACACAGTAATGGCGTGTGGACATGTAGAACAACCAGCTCTGGATCTTACAGACAAGGGGATTGGTCAGGTGCATAGACTTTGAGGGTTAATGAGTTACGGGACACTAGATTAAGGAGGGAGGTTGTATTTGAAAGTGCGATTTGGGAAGGTTACTGCGAATCCAGCTCCTGGCGTGGATTTGGACATGAATGAATGAATGCTGGAGGAATGAATGGAGACATGGTCAAGGAAATGAGTGAGGAAGATAGAGGGGGGATATCTAATTTTGAGGGGTCAGGGAAAACAGAGGACCAAATACGGGGTAAGGTATAAGCCATGGAGGAATGGGATGGGCAGAGGTGGGGAAAAGGGGGAATGGGAGAGGAGGGTATCTATGTGTACAGAGAAAGGAGTAGGTAAACGTGAGAAGAGGTAAAGGTAGGAAGCAGGGTTTGTGGGAGAGTTAGTTGGTAAGGTAAAGGTGGAATCGGAGAGAGAGAAGGACTCGACGTCGAGAGAGGGATGGCACGCCAGACTCAGTATACAGGCTCTCAAATAGATAGGAGCGGAAGGCGCATAGGGCTAAGCGAACTGCAGCGATAGATTGTATCAAGGTGAGCAAGAAGGGAGGTTGAGGCAGAGAAGTAGATATGGCGTCTATAATCTTGAATGGAGAGGATCAAGGGAACATGAAGATGGAGGAGAGTTTTGTGATCTGAGTCCTAGGATATGTGGGGAGAGTTGTAAGATTCGGAGCGGCGTTGAGCTTTTTCTTTAATGTACAAGATAAGGTCGCGCCAGGACAATTTGGAGTCAAATATAACGCCAAGGAATTTTCCAGAAGAACAGTATTAGAGCGGAGCGTTATATAAGAAGATTGGGGGTTGGGGACCTATACGTGATCGAGAGAAAAGGATGGAGAAAGACTTGGAGGTAGAGAAGCATAAGCTATGGTTAGTGGCCCAAGAAGATACTTATGTTATTGCAGACTGAAGGAATTGACAGAGATCTGGTATGGATGTGCCCGAGGCGTAAATGGTTAAGTCATCAACAAATAGTGATGCCCGGGCTCCCGGTGGTAGGACTGAGACAGTGTCATTTACAGCAAGAAGGAATGAAGTGGTACTAAACACACTTCCATGTGTGCTTAAGGAGTAGGAGGAATATGAGCAGGAGGGGGATGGATATTGGCAGTCGCTTTGAGTGTGGAGGGATCATAAGTTGTGGGATTTTGTGTCTCAAGCATGTAGAACAGTGGATGGAGAGTTTTGTGAGACAAATATTTTCTTATGAGGGGAAGAAGAGGAGACTGGTGTCTGAGGAATAAAGGAATAGGTATGTGGGTGTGAGTGTGCAGTAGGGGAAGAAGGGGGGAGACGTTTAGTCTGCTGCGGGTAGTGCGGGGAGGGAGAGGGGACGATGTTGGGGCAGTAGTTGAGATTGGAGTGTCTGAGTTTAGAGTAGCAAGAGAATTTGACTGGGGGAGGTAGAATGTGGGGAAGTAGGTAGGTATAGGGAGGGTGTAGGAACAGGAGGGAGAGCAAACGACATTACTGGAATAGGGAGTATAAGGGAAACCCTGTGGGTTGCTTTCTGTCTGGTTTAACATAGAGTGAGACCATTTTTGTATTTGAGAGTTGCTACCTCAGACTCGAACTTGTAAGTGGAACAGCCTCTATATTATGGGGCTGCCGCAGTTAGCACATGTGCGTGTTTGTGCAGGGCAATTTGATCTGTTATGACCTGGTTGGGCACATAGGGTATCGATCTGTGGAACGGCAGTGTTTGGCAGGATGTCCAAATCGCCAACAGTTTTGACAATGACGGGAGGAGGTTGATATGGTCGAACAGGGAGGGATTGTCCAGCAATGTAGATATGAAAGGGAAGGTCATGTGTGCGGAAAGGAATTTTGGAAATGTTGATCGTTGCTTTCGATGACCTCTAGGAGGAATGGTGCAGCAATGTACTGAATTAACGTCTTGGCCGAGTAAGTCTTTTCCACACACTGACCAATCTGCTATCGACTGGGCAATTTGCCGGGGAGAGAGAGACAATTCCGGTATAAGTATTAAGAGTTGGAGGAGGTTCTGCAGGAATGGGTTGCCAGAGAGATCATTTAGATTTGTTAATGCTATAGCTTCACTTTCAGACAGACTGTTACGAGACAGGAGCGATAGCGTCGGGTACAGAAGGGACTCTGCCAACTTGTTTTTGGAGGCATTGTTGAAAGAGAAGAGTGTTGCCTGAGTATGGAGCTGTAGAAGGGATCACGAAAAATCGGTCCCAATTAGCTGGGCTAAATAGAGTATTTAAGGTATTTGTAGGGTTGGTGGTGGTCGTCGGGACGTGTGGACGAGGGACTATTGTTGAGGGGTTAGTATTACGGAACGATGGAGAATTAGGCTGTAAGGTAGTATTAAGGGAGGATGGGTGTTTGATGAAGAAGGTTGTAGGGATAGAGGTGATGAAGTTGAGGAAGTTAGGAGTGTAGGAATATCTTCTGGAGAATTGAGTCTCGGTTTAGGTGGGTAATGCACTAGTAGGCACTGAGGAGTGGGTAGTAGTTGTAGTGTTCAGAGTCTGGTCAAAAGAAGAGCATGGGGTGGGGGACTGGGAGAGTTTGAATTGGTGGGGCTATTTAATAAAGGGGCAAGCCTCATTGCCTCTAACAGGGGTATTACGTCTTCATTACTGGCCATAGGAAGCCTTGACTATGTTGGGGAAATAAACAGTCCACCCCTCAATGTCCCCTTGAGGATAAGGGCTAGACAACTAAAACAGGCCCATGGTTCTGCAGGCCGTTCAGGATTGGCACAAGGTCAGCCTTTCATCTCTTTGCACGGCTCTTACACCTTAGGAAGTAGATAGGGGTTGCAGAAGGGACGGAAACGAAAGAGTAGGAGAGAGAAAAGACCATGCAAAATTAGTTGAGTCGAGGGCTGAGGCCCAAGGCAAGGAGATCCGGCATTGGGTCTGTCTCCGTCTCCTAACCTCTCCACGACAACAACGGGCAAGGGGTTGGGGGGTATGAAAATCAGTGAAAATCGTGAAATAGGAGGAAGAAAGGAAGAGCATTCGTTTTAAGGCGAAAAAGATACTAAAATTGCATGGTATTTTCTTCTACCCTTCCTTTTCCTTCTCTTCATCCCCTTCCTAAGGTGTGAGAGCCGTGTTGAAAGATGAAAAGGCTTGCTTTGTGCCAGTTCTGAACGGCCTCCGGAAGTAATGTGCACGGTATTTCTAGCCTTGCCCTTACCCCTTATGGGAACCCTGAGGTAGACAGTTTCGTTACCCCAGTTATTTCAGCTTACTATGGCTGATTTTATTTTATTATTATTATATTATTTTTTTTTTTTTTTTTTTTTTTTTTTTCGTGCCCCTTCATCAACTAGCCTATATAAATTTGGTTTCTCTCTGCTTTCCCGACCTCTGCCTATCCTTTAACCACGGCTCCGATCACAGATTCTAATACCTTCTTCGGCGTTTGCTGCCAACTTATCCAATCTTTATCTATCATCTGCCCGTGCCCCCCCCCCCCCAACCGTTGCTCGTTGTTGGGAGAGGAGGGCGTAGTAGACCCGTAAGGAAGAGATATTGGAGAGAATGTAAAATCTGAGGAGGAAGGGGAAATGTGGCGCAAAGGACACCACTGGAGTAGGGAGTAAGCGGAAAAATAACGACATGCTTCCTATCTGGCCTTGCATAAATGAGGCCAAGTTTGAATCTGAGAATTGTCACCTCAAACTAAACTTGTAGGTAGGGCAGACCCTGTTAAATACATTATGGGAGCTGCTACAATTGGCACACGTATATGATGCTTAGCAATTTGAACGATCGTGACCAGGTTGGGCATGTACAGGGCATCGGGCTGTAAAGTGTTTAGTATGGTGGCCAAGACGCCAACATTTTTTTTACATTGATAGGGGATGCTAAATTGATATGGTCAGACAGAGAGACTTTGCCATTTCATGGTAGGGGGGAGGCTCATGTCTACGGATAGTAAGCATGGCAATATTGGTTTGAAAAATAAATGTGCTAGACAAAGTATTACGTCGGAAAGGGCAAAGGAGGTTAAGGATACATAAAATGTGTTAGATGTAAAAGGGATAGTATGGTAGTGAAAAGGAAAAGAAAGAGAGCAAGTGAACTAGAGCAAAAATTAGTAGAAAGGGGAGGGTTAAGAGTTAGGGCGATTATGTGAATTGTAGTGGTATCTGTCACTCGGAAGATACAAGAAAATGTTCAAGGAAGAATAATTATAGCTGTTGAAAAGCAAGAGGAGAATCCGGGGAGAGGGGAAGGTGTTAGATGTCAAATTCTAGAGGGTGTTATAGTGAAAGTATGGTAACGAAAAGGGAAATGAAGGAAGTAGAATGAAGCTAGCAGGGATTATATAAAATATGAAAGTTAAGGAGGAGTAGAGCAATTAAGTGAATTGCATTGCATCTCTGGGTGGAGAAGGAATAGGGATAATAGACACTGATAACGTAGTAGATATGGTTGTCTTAGTAGCTGAGGATTAGGCATCTGAAGGTTGAGATAAAGGATCAGGAGTAGTAGAGTAGTGGCTGGGGGTTTCGATAGGAAGGGGTCTGGAGAAGGATATTGTGATCAAAGAGATTCACGTGTGTATCAAGGAGGAAGTGGGAGGGATAGTGGGGCAGGATGGGTTTTGGTGGGGGTTGGTATGGGTGGTTGAGAGATGAGTATGTGGAAAAGATTTTTTTTTTTTTTTTTTTTTTTTTTTTTTTGGGGGGGGGTGAGTATTTTGGGAAGGGATAGATATTTGGACTAGAGCAACTGAGTGAATTGCAGTGTATCTGTGATTGGGGAGGAATAGAGGACATTGTTCAAGGAAAACAGAGGTGGCTGTTGGAGAAGTAGGAGAAGAATCGAGGGGATGAGAAAAGGGAACTGGGGAATGTGGTGAAGCATCAAGAAGATTGTCACAGGGAAGGTGTCTGGAGAAGGGCAATGTTGTGAGAGGGAATTCGTGTGAGTATTCAAGTGGGAACGATAGAGAGGGTGGGTATGTTGGGAGGGTGTGTAGGAACAATGGTGGAGGGAACTTGAGAAGAATGGATATTTGCAAATACTTTAAATGCAGGAGGCATAGGAACAGAGGGATTGGAGTGTTCCTTTTAGGTCATCTTTAGGAAGTTTTAGATGTCTTCAAGGGTTTCTGGAGGGGAGTTGGGTCGAGAGGACTGAGAAACAATGGTTCTCTTATGAGGAGGAGAAAAGGATAGATTATTTGAGGAATAAAAGAAGAGGTGGAAGGTGTAGGAGAGGGTGGAGTGGAGCCGTTTAGGTTGCCTGGTACAACAAATAAAGTGAGGAGGAGAGGTAGGTATCGGGGAAGTGGTAGAGATTGGAATATCTGGATTTAGAATGGAAAACGAATTTGACTGGTGAATAGGGTAAGTAGGTGTAGGTCATCAAGGGAAGCTAATCTTCGCAATATTGACGTGGGATTTACGCTGCCCTCTGGGAGGAATAGTGTAACACTGTACTGTCACTGCATCATATTCAGCAAAGCAGGAAAGTTGGTCATTTTCAGTCTGACCAGTCCTTGTCATACATGGGACAAGCATTTGGGGGAATACAGACAGTTCTAGTACAAGTATTAAGAGAGGGGTGAGGTTCGGCAGGAATGGGTTTGCCAGTAAGGTCAGTTAGGGTAGATAGTGAACGAGCTTGGGATTCAGATGTAACTGCGACAAGGCATGAACGATTAGAGCGACTGCGAAAGGTAACCTTACCTACTTGTTTCTGGAGGCACTACTGAAAGAGAAGGGTGTTCTCAGAATAGAGGGCTGTGGGGAGAATCACAAAGAAGTGATCCCACTTGGCTGGGCCAAAGTGAGTACTCAGAAGGTTTACAGAGGTTGAGACTGTAGAAGGATGAGAGCGAGAGGAAGATGAGGTGGCATGTAGGGGAAGACAATAAGAATGAAGAATAGTAATAAGGGAAGAGGGGGTAGACAAAAGGACTGTGCAGCAGGAGATGGAGAGAATGTTGGGAGAGAGGAAGGGGTGCTTTCTAGAGGTTGAGTAATAACCTGGGTTAGTGTTTTGTAATGAATAAAGTTGTCAGTAAGCGTTGAAGAGGGGGTATTAGTATCAGTGGTCGAAGCCGTGGTCAAAGAAGGGGCAGGGAGCGGAAAACCATCAAAATCAAATTTAGATAGGCTAGTTGATGAAGGGCCAAGCCTTAATAAAGCCCTTGTTATGGGTAAAGAATCTTCATCATTGGCCATGGTGAGCCTGAATCAAATGGGGAAAAGAGTCCCCCATAAGGGATAAGGGCTAAGCAATTAACCAAGGGAATACCGTACTCATGGCTCCCGGAGGCCATTCATGTGTAACACAAAGCCGGCCTTTCATCCTTTCAGCACGGCTCTCACACCTTAGTTATGGGATAGAAAGGAATGAAGAAAATACGTTAGAGGAAAGGAGAGAAGAAAAAACCAAGTAAAATTAGTTGAGGCAAGGAATGAGGTCCAAGGCAGGGGCGATCCACTACACTAGGTCTCAGTCCTCATCTCCTAAGCCCTCCCATGACGGCAATGAGCAAGGTATTGAGGTTTTTCCCCTCCTGCTTTTTCGTTTCCGTCCCTTCTCCAACCCCTTCTACCATCCACTTCCTAAAGTTCGAGAGTCGTGCTGAAAGGATGAAAGGCTGACTTGGTGCCAGTCCTTGACGGCCTGAGGGAGCCATTTGCATGGTATTCCCCTCCTTTATTTGTCTAGCCCATACCCCTCAAGAGCGACCCTGTGGGGTGGACTGTTTCTTTCCCCAACATGGCCAATAATGAAGTTATACCCTTGTTAGGGGCAATGAGGCTTGTCCCTTCATCAAATAGCCCCACCAATTCAAACTCCCGGTTCCCCCACCCCATGCTCTCCTTTGACCACAACTCGGAACACTGCAACTTTTACCCACTCCTCAGTGCCTACTAGTACATTACCCACCCAAGTCAAGACTCAGTCTACAGGACACATTTCTACTCTCCCAACTTCTACACCCACAACCTTCTTGACCCATCCTCCCTCACTACTACTTTACAACCTTATTGTCCAACTCTCCGTAATGCTACCTTCCTCAGCAATACTCCTTCTTCCACACGTCCCTGTCCTTCTACCACCCTCATCTCTACAAATATCATATCTATTATATTTAGCCTAGCTAAATGGGACCGATTTTCGTGATCCCCCTTCCCTTTCAACAATGTCTCCAAAAACAAGTAGGTAAAGTCCCTTTCCGTAGCCGACCCGATCATTCCTGACTCATTATACTTACATCTGAAACTGAGGCTATAGCATTATCAACTCACTCACTCTCATAAAATCCATACCCTCAACTAACCCCCTTGTCTGCAAAATTCAAGACTGGTTATTTCACCTGTACACACAATACAAAACTATAAAATTTTGCTGGGTACCTAGCCATATAGGAGTACCAGGTAATGAAAGAGCAGACACTCAAGCTCGCTCAGCCACTAAGTCCACATATCATAACCCCAATTTCTCAAAAATCCCAGCCATAGATTATTATCCTCATTTTAAAACCTTTCTTTATACACAACAAACCTACTGGACAAGTCTTACCACCAATAAATTACATTCAATAAAACCAACAATCTCTTCCTGGTCAACTTCCTTCCATAAAAACAGACGCTGGGAAACAGCCCTAGCCCGTTTACGCATCGGCCATACACAGCCTACCCACACATACCCCATGTCACGATCAGACCCACCCCTATGTTCCTCCTGTAATGTTCCCATTTCAGTTTCACACATCCTGCTTTCATGCCCACGTTTTACCACAACCCAAACAGCTGCTTTTCCTCATCTATCTTCCCTACAACGACCTCCCAACCTATCAGATATCCTAATGAAATCCCATACTTTCTATATAGAAAACCTAATCTCCTTCCTCAAAAACATACACATCCTCCATTTGATGTAATCCCCTCCCTTTTATCCTAATTTAACCAAATCACGCACTCCTTCACCTCTACCCAACTATATTAATCCTTTAAATAACATACTACTACTCCATAACCACTAACGTATAACACCTAACATACAACTCATCCCTATCCCTACCCTATACAGTTAATTATATCTCCTATAGTGCTACATGACCTCCAATGTCTAGCACATTAATTTCACATCTAACCATCAACTTAAGTTAACTTATAGCATTATGATCTCTAACTGATCCCTCTAGCAACCCCAATCCTGCAGAACCTCATACTTGTACCAGAACTGTCTCTATCTCCCCAGCAAGCTGCCCTATGGATATCAATTGGTCAGATTGTGGAGAATACTTACTCGGCTGCCTCAAAGACCGTGGTGTGATATCAGTACAGAGCTACTCCATTCCTCCTAGAGGTCATCGAAAGAACCATTGCCAAAATTACTTTCCGTAGACATGACCTTCCCCTTCATATCTACATTGGTGGACAATCCCTCCCTGTTCGACCATATCAACCTCCTCCCTGTCAATGTCAAAACTGTTGGCGATTTGGACATCCTGCCAAACACTGCCGGTCCACAGACCAATGCTCCATATGTGCCCAACCCGGTTATAACTGATCAAACTGCTCTGCACAAACATGCACATGTGCTAACTGCGGTGGCCCCCATAATATAGAGGCTGTCCCACTTACTAGTTCGAGGTAGCAACTCTCAAATACAAAAATGGTCTCACCCTACGTTAAACCAGACAGAAAGCACGTCGACAAGGTTTCTCTCTTACTGCCTACTCTAGTAATGTCGCTCGCTCTACCCCTCCCTCTCCACCCCAAGATGTTCCTACACCCTTCCCAGTACCTACTTGCTTCCCCACTTCCATTTCTATCTCCTATCTTCCCCAGTCAAATTCTTTTGCCACTAAATCCAAGCACTCCAATCTCAACTCAGGCCCCAACACCGTCCCCTCTCCATCCCTGCACTACCCACAGCAGACAGATTGAATGTTCTACCCCTTCTCCTACCACACACACACCTCCACCTACCTTTACCTTACTCCTCAGACACCAGTCTCTTTTTCCCCTCCTTAGAAGAAGTCCTTTGTCTCACAAAACTCTCCAACCAACTCTACTGCAGAAACTATGGAAGATATTCAAAACTATATGCTCGAGACAGAATTCCACAACTCATGCTCCTCCACACTCGTGATTGCCTATATCCATCCTCCTCTTACTCATATTCCCCCTTCACCCCTTCCTCCTCCTACTCATATTCCCCCTACACCCCTTCCTCCTACTCCCTCGCAACACAAACCATCCCCCTCAACTCCAACATCTACATTAACCATCCCCTCTATCTCTCCCACTCCCCCCCTGGATATACACGTGATTCCCTTATGTCACAACTATGCCCTTCTCCAGATCCTCCAGATCCTCCACCTCCTGATACCACACACACACCCCTCTAATTCCTTATCCCACCCCCTAGCTCATGTACCGTATACATTATCACTCATAAATCAACTAAGATATAGCTCTCCTACATTGGAATATTCGCAGTTTCCAGTCTCACAGACCACACCGTCATATCCTTTCTTATAATCCATCTATTATCTCCTTTCTGTCTTGACAGCCTGTTCTCCTTCGTCACGCATACATATCCTTCACTTGATCTAATTCCCTTACCTAAAACACCATAACCCATTCACACATTAACACCTTTATCCATCTTTAACCTTTCAAATATTACTCTAGATGGTTGATGCACGGCAACTATCACCCATCACCACCCTTTATTATACTTTCTTGTAGTGCTGTATGACCTTAGATGTCTAGCACATTTATTTTGCTTTTAACCATTAACTATTAATCTATCAGGGTATTAACATGATTTATATGATTCAAATTTCATTTTATCATTCTTACATAGATATGTATATATTGCACTTAAAAGTTCTTTTCTTGTTCTCTCCATACTTTCTGCAATGAATGCATATATTTCAGTACATCACATGGGTGTGTACCCAATTAGTTCTTTTCTTAAGGGGTCTAATCTTAACATGAATTTACTGTGTTTCAAATTTAGCAATATACTCTAAACTTCTACCTTTCTTTGTTTTATTTTCCCAACATTTAATTTACAGCTTTCTTTCATTGACAAATTTTCCAGAGTATAACTTCACTGCCAATTCAATTAAATCCACAAGTGCATACAGTATATACATGTGTCCATTCGTAAATGTACATACATAAAGTGAAAATATAGAGCCAAAAGCATTTGATAGATGCTTTATGGGATATTGTATTTTGTATCACAATGCAGAAAGCTGGCATTTGCCATGTGAGTGATATTTGTTAATACAGGTACTTATTGATTTCTTTGAAACTCCATCTGTAGTGTGCACTACTGTGTATATTATAGGGTCTGTAAAACAACAATTAACAGTTCCCAGGAAAACTCTTATTTCCTATTACCTAATTTTAGCAGGCTCAATAAATATGGCTCTAACCTCTGATGGCAAGGGAAATGAGGGAGTGGGGCTGATTTTCCTCTAAAATATTCTCCAGCATTACAGATTGTCACACTTATACTTTGCTTATTGACTGATACCACAAGATACAGAAACAGAAGATGCAATACATGAGATTTTACTCTCATTTCTTTCCTAACAAAGATTTGATTTGCTGGACATGGACTTTTCTAGCAATAGAAGCTAAGACTTTCAAGTACTACCAGATAAAGTTCTTTCTATATTATTTCTTGTTATGCTAACCTGTGCTAATTTCATACATAAAATTTAAAATGTAGGAATTTCCCTGGAGTACATATTGAATCCTATACTGATAGAAAATCACTGAAGAAATAACAGATCTACATTTCTCCCTTAGAGCGACTGCTACTATTACAAGTTAATCATAAGGGTATTCTGATAGTTTTGATCATGGCTGTAACAGACAAGTAAATACAGAGTTTTGAGTCAGTGAAATCAAATGCAACACGTTTTGCAGGTTATTCTGGGCAACACATGGAAGTTCCAAAGTATGTAACTGACTGACTTTGTATTTCCATTCATTCACTTCATATTGAGAATACTGCCCTCAATATGTATGCTATGCAGGTTAATGAATTGAGAGAACTTTTTTTTCTAAAGTAAAGCCAATTCTAGGTCATGTCTTTATTGCTAACCCCCATGGAAACTCAAAAACATACAGTTGCAAGAAGTATATGCAAGGGATCTTCCAAGGTGCAGCTCAACTTTGGTGTCATGTCCACAGACTGTAAATGTCATGAAGGAAGACTCAGCAATGGCAATAAACAGCACATTTTGTTTTCCTGCTATTATTCACTGTTTATACTTTTATAATTTGGCATCAATTTTAAAATACAGTATTACATAAATTATTGGTACAGTAGTAGTTAACTGACAACTGTCAGGTATCATGACCTGAGATAAAAACCATCTTACAATATTTTTTCTTTACAGAATATTTACTTAAATTGTAACATACTGGGAATTAAAACACAGTGAAAAATAAAATAAAAATATGAAGCACTAATTACAAAAGTGTCTTTATCAATGTATCCTGTGTTTGAGCAGAGAGCTTGTTATTCTCAAGCTCGTATTTATTGAAATTCTTGAAGACAGGAAAAATACTTTGGTTTCATTCCTATGAAACCAGCTTCAAAGGATACATAGTAAGTCTAACATGGCTAAAGCATAATTATACAGTCCAGTAAAAAACTAAATACAGGGACAGGAGTTGCCTATCCTATAAGCCTGTATGATCAATATACAATATTTACAAGATATAAGTTATTGCTACAACAAATGATACATGGCTGAACTGATCAAGGGACAAAAAGGCACTTCCTAATTCAGACAATGTGTTCAATCTTTAGGCTTACAAAACCTAAAATTGGTTAGTTTAGCAAGTATGGAATAGTCTGTGTCTTTTGGGAATGTTAAGGAACTTTAATGAGTATAAAGGGAGAGCATATACCCTAAATAAAAATTCAGTCTTTGAGATCATAATTCTGCTAAGTGAGAATATTGACTAAGTCCTTCACAGTTACAAAATTGGATATAAACCAATAAATTAAATATACATAAAAATATTTCTGCTATGCATTTTCATGCATATGCACTGAACCTGCCCATCTAAATGAGATACAGCAGCAAAAATACTGTTGACAGTTGTAATCCAACTTCCTCCTTGTATAAATCCTACAAGTAAAATGGTTATCTGACACTATGGTAAAACATGAGATGTCTGGTGCTTTCTGGATTGTATAAATGACTTTGTGCTTATGGTTGAAGGTCACATGGTCCAAAGTTCAATGGAATAATGTATGACTTTGGCCTGCTGCACAAACAGGAGATGGTTGTGCAAGACTGTGTGTACCCCTGAGACGAGTAGTACCTTTGTATTTCCTTGGGCAGCTGAGCAGAAACCAAGGTGCAGCAGATTTCAAAAGACACAAAATCTTTTCACTATAACTTACACTATAGACAGCAGTACATTTCAGATAAAATCCAGTTATATATTCCAGAGAAAATCAGCAATTTCAAATCCATTTCAACACTACAATAATCAGTCTTTCATAATTAAGAAAAAAATCTTGGCTTTTAGAGTCAAAATCCCTGACTTCTTTTATAAGAATGATCAGTTCTGTTGGTTTTATGAGCTGATGAGTGAAGCTGTGATTAAATCTTACAAGTAAGAATCATATACAAATTACAAATCACCTCCAGCTTTGAAACCAACAAACTGGAATGAAATTGGATTTGTAAGTGTAACAAAGTGAAGACTGCAGTGATGCATCAACATTCAATCAAGACAACAGCCTGGATCAAGTCAAGTTTACTGAACATCAGACAAGAAAAATATATATTTATGAAACACAGATACAAGAACCTATTTATAAAACCCCAAAGCCCTAAGAGCATGCATGCTTGAAGGCTGGCAATATGTCAGTCTCGCAGAGGTCTGAGGGTAAACTGCTCATAGGTTCTACACTTTCTGTCACCAATATTGCCCATCCACAGCCAGTCTATTGGCACTACACCAATGGGGTGGGAGGGCACAATTGGTGAGTTGTGTACAATGCAAATCATTTAACACGTCAGAGCATTCTTTTCAAAAATACAGCTAAAGTGACAATATCTAATTTTTAGACTGACAACATGAAAGTTTTCTATATATTTTGTAAAGCTAAACTTATGACAGAAACTGGAATTTTGAAGACAAAGCACAAAAATGTCATGCCAAGATGACAATGGTCATAGAGCAAAAAAATTATAATTTATTAAGTACTAGTCATATTACCATCAGCATAAATAAGCATAGCTCATCAGCCAGCACAAGAAAAAAAAGGGTCAACAGGCTGTTGTCTCCCACAAGCAGGTATAAAATATTTGAGCATCATTATTTATCATCAATTACGACTAGATTAAGCCTCATGTCAGAGGGCTGTTTCCATTGATTCCTTTTCCTCTGTATTATTATTATTCTGTGCAGTGGATTGTTCACCTTCTTGTGTTGTGTCAGAGGTAATCATTGATACATCTGGTGGTTGTGGGGGTTGATCAAGAGTTGTATTAGGAGTTGAATGGGCAACCTCTTCAACATTTTCAACAGGGGATGATGAAGGTGAATAAGATGCTGCTGCTGCTTGAGAACTACACGGCTCACTGTAAGCCCGAGTTAAAGGACCTCTCACACTCTGGACATTCCTCCGTTCTGGGCTTCCCACACTGCTATCCTCTTCTTCCTCATCATCTTCATCCTCCTCCTCCTCTTCCTCTTCTTCAAACTCTTCTCCTCCATGGTCCTCTAAAATCGTTGTACTAATAATCTCTGTTTTGGGGGTACGGAACCTGCGGCCACTCCCAAAGCGACTTTGGAACAAGAGTGCTCGGGCTGTATTGCGAGAGGAAGGAGGCATGATGACACCTTCACTTCTAACAGGTGCAGGTGTTGGCTGAGGTGGTTTCACAACAGGAGCAGGTGGTGGGGAGTACCCATAAATGCCTGGACGTGATGCTTTCAACATCTCTACGGCTGATATTCTCTGGTTTCCCCCAGCGGAACTCATACTCTGGTTGAGAATCATCTTCTTGAAGTCCACTCTGGTTGTTTGTTTTGGGGTAGAGGAGAGAGGCTGTGACTGCTGATTTTGTTGAGCTTGTGTTACTTGCATCTGTTGATTCTGATGTGCACTTGCAGATTTACCTCCAGAAAACTGACTGGGTTTTGAAGGTTCATATTTCATAGATGATTCATCGGATAAATTCTGATATGGTAAAGGTGGCTCCACTTCTGTGGGAGAATCATCATCCTGTGCACTGGGTTGGGTCTGGTAGAGAGATGGTGACTCTCTGTGGGAAGCCCCAGACTGTTGTTGGGGCACTTGTTGGTCAGGAGGCCAAGCACCATAGGTAGTTTGTGCCTGAGGTCTTACAGTATATGATGGCAAGGGGCTCACTCCAAATACAGCAGGAGAAGTACTGCGACTAGATGAGGGAGTGTTATTTTGACTGGTGAAATCCCCTGTGGGTCCAGCCATTGTACCTCTATGATAATTATAATACTGAGGGTGACGCATAGCAGCATAAAGTTCCTCCCGACTCATATAGCGCCGTCCACGAGACAGATCACAAGCATTTAATTCTGTGTCCTCAGACATTACATTCTGGGCTGCGGGATTAACAGCAACAAAGGATGATTGGCTACTGTCTGGAGGAGATACTGGTGTTGTAGGTAGAGATCTTGGTCCCACACCCACACTAGCCTGATGTTGTTGATGGAGCTGTTGCTGCTGCTGCTGCTGCTGCTGCTGCTGTTGTTGTTGTTGCTGCTGCTGTTGTTGCTGCTGCTGTTGTATGGTCTGATGCTGTGCTCTACGGCTATAATAATATACCTCAGCAGATGGACTACTGCGGTAACTATGATCCCCAGACATTTCACTAGAATAAGAGGAGTTCATGTCAGAAGATCCAGTGTCAGGAGAAGGATAGCGTATAAAACTGGAGTCATCAGCATGCACCAGCTTCCTTGCACCTTTCTGTGAAGCTGCTTTGAAACCTCCATCATCATCATCTGCACTCTCCTCCTTATTCTTCTTCTTTCTTCTTAAGGGCAAAGTCCAGAACCACTTTTTCTTTAATGGTTTTTCAGTTTTAGCTTCTTTTTTCTTTTTCTCCTTGTCCTTTTCTTTGTCTTTTTTGCTAGATTTATCCTTCTTGTCTAAAACTTTCTCTGGTGTGCTAGGATTGGAAGCAGCTGGCCTTCTTAATCCCCTGCTGTCCATTCCAGCTGTGTATGAAGCAACACTGGATCTCCTGGATAACTGTTGCTTTTGCTGTTGCTGCTGTTCCTGCTGCTGCTGTTGCTGTTGTGCAATCTGTGGATCAAAAGATTGCCTCCTGGAGGGTGGTAGAGAGCTGTAGCCCCTTTGGTGCCTCCCAAAGCCAGCAGGCAAAGTCTGGCCAACTTGTACATGTCGTGTCATCCCAATCCTGCCATAAATATCACTGTCTATGAGATTGTGGTGATCGTTGTAGGGAGGTGGTGAGGTGGACATGGGACGCGGGGGCTGCTGCTCCCTTCCGCCTCGACCCTCAACAACCAAGCCCACACTCTGAAGGCTGCGCTGTGACCCATACATCATACCTGAAGATAGTCATTGTTTTAAGGCATGCACTTTAAAAACATTCCTTTGTTTGAGTTCTGATACTGTTTTACTTTAACTTTAATTTAATTCAATTCATTTCTCATCTTGAAAATTCTCTCAATTATATCATGCAGTGTGAGATTTAATTTTTTTAAATATTCATAGTTTCAGTAAGACAAAGAAGCACAATTGAGATATTATGTGAAGATTTTTAAAGATTTTATATGCTCATCAGATCAACATTTTAAACTAATATAGGAGTCCTTAAAGTGAATATATTACTTTACACAATCTTAATTACAGACTTATATCCGAAACAGTACTGATTACTCTCCAAATGCACCCAAATAACATGAAAGTTTAAGAATACTCACCATATTTCACTACACACAACTGAGTTGCATGAGCACAGCAACACAAAAGAATGATTAAAATTCCATTTCATTTCTTTTAATTAGGAAAAAAGGTTAGTCCAGGTCAGTCAGCTTAAGTCATGGTTTCCAGCAGTTTATAAAAAACAAGCACCATAAATAACTGTGAAGATGTACCACTCTGGCATTGTTGATGTCAGTGCCATCATTATTTAAGAGAACAGAACAAGCTTCTATTAATCATTAATACTCACATTCCATATGGAGACATAACAGACACCACAGTAGATCACAAACAACTTTCCTGATCATACTATTGTTACATCTAAACACACATTATATCTAAAACTAATCATAATAAAGTATTTCAGTTGCAAAAAATAATCAGATTCTTTATATCTTGTTTTTTGACAATATAGTTCAGCAAATAATTTTTGGAAAAAAAAATTCCCTGTAGCATCTTAATTATCTATTATTATCATCATCAGTATCAATCAATACTTTTTGTTTTGCAGTTCTATATCACATTAAAAAATTATACTTTAATTAAATGTATGTGTTTATGTCCACATTGTAACTGAAATGTAACGTGAATGTTGCATTATCAAGCCTATTCATGCTGAGGCTTAGACATGGTCACTAGTTCATGCAGTCAAGTCTGGTCAGGCACAGGTCAGATCACACGGACAGACATGCAAGTAATAAGCATCTCATGATAAATCCTGCCACTCTGTTCTAGCTTCATGTTCTAATTAAATCATTAGTTCTATTTAAGATCAACATTTTTAAAGCACATAAGACAAGATCATGAGCCAGTCAGTTTGTTGGCATGGTTCATCTATGAAATTCAAGGGAACTAGGAGCAAACAAAAACACTGTATCGGTGGGAGGCACATGTATTAAGGGATTTGATACAGGCATGGTGAACCTCACATGCTGGCTAACAAAAAGAGACAACAGGCAAGGTGGAGCTGGTGGGAAGGTCCAATGTGCTAAACTCTAATCCCACAGGAAAGAAAACAGATACCAGTGGTCCTTGGGATTTTTTTTTTCTTCAAATAATATATATATGCAAAATTACAATTGGGTGTATACCATGAACAAGGTATGCAGCAATTGGAAGTATTGCACATTTTCCCCTTGTAAGTGCCCATCTATAATATATAATAATTTACTCATTATAACACAAAATCAAAATAAGCAGATCAAAATATCAGAATGTAGTGGGATATCTCTGCCTAATTAAAAATCACTTTGAAAAGGTCTGATCCCAGTAACCTCTACGAGGAAAGAACCACCAGGTTTTGGAAGCCTGATTAGGAATTTCAAGAGTAAGAGAGACGGGAAAGACAAAAAGAAAAAATTTCACTTGATATCTGCCTCTGTCTCCTGTTCCCATAAGCATGACAGCTCACCCATCCTGGTGTACCAATCAGAAGACAAAAAACCCAAGCATCACCACAATGCCTCCACCAACCCTTTTCCCACTCTTTCCACCCTGCCTGGAGTTTACACAAAAGGGAAAAAAAGAGAGCTATCATGTAAGACATACCATCATTTTCTTAATATTAAAAAACAGTTCCTCTTGGAACTTTTCTTAGATACTAACTACATTTAGAAGACTAATCTAGAGAGCAATAACTTATTTAGTCAATGTTTAGCCACCAAATATCAGTGGTTTGTCATAAATCTTTACTTACAGCAGTGACTCCCAACATTAGAATTATGCACAGCATCAGAAATCTTGTAATTATAAAAGTAATAAAATGAAAATGGATACGTACAAAATGTATTCAATGTTTCTTAGTATAGACTGATCAAATACCTCAAAAAAAGCCATTCAGGACAAGGGGAAAGTCAACATTTCTTCTTTTTCAAAAGGTGTCATCACTAAGACTAGCCATGGTGAGGTTTCCCAAAATTTAATGAACTATACACTTAATGCAAAGTGATTTAAACTCCTTAATGTAAACAAGCTTTAGGAAATTCTGTTAACCATGAAAGATTTCATCCTAAATTTTGTGAACATTTACATCAATTAATTTACACTAATTTTGAAAGTGAAATCCAGTAATGAAAAGTTGATCAGCAAACATATGAAAATCACAAGCTTGTGCATGCATACACAGTAATATTGGCGAGTCCTGAACTGGAGATCATATATGTGTTTCATTGAAAAAATAAGATGAAATTTCATCTCCAAACAAGCAACCTTCCAAATTGGTAGACTACATTCCACTGGGTCCTTTGAACCTTATCAATCTAGATAATCTCAACAAAACAACATGACCTCTATGATCCAATAAAGTTTTTAAAAAATAAGAGGCAGTCTAAATCTAACAATATTGTACTTTATCACAAAATAACATAACATAAACACATAATAATATATGTGAAGAAACACATCAAATATAAAAATGCATGTCATATTATAGTTTTCTTGGAGCGAAAGAGAAAAAAAAAAAATAATAAGAAGACTGTGTCCCTCAGCACTGGAAGTCATAGTGGAGCTGGGACAGTGATTAAGATTCGTATTGGAGAATCAAGTGCAATGCTAAGCAATAAATGTGCAAAAGAGTACCATGGACAAAGTGGTAAACATGCGTAGGTACAAAGCAGTGTCACTAGGGGCAGTTGGTTGTATAGCTCAAATCTCTGAACTTGGTGCACACAGCAAAAAAATCACAAATGTGTTTGTATATAATGCAGATGAAAATGATGTATAATGTATGTTGTAATGAAACATGGTTTTGTATCAAGCCACTGATGTTTTTAAACAATTCCAATATGAAATGTGTCAGTATGAATACATCACAAATCAAAGAAATTTTCACTTTCACATTTTTCTATTAGTGTAGTGTTCTATCCATGGTGATTTTTGTATATCATTGTAGTATTTTCACTGTATTTTGTTGCTAACATATATTAACTTTTTTCATTAACTGTAATGTCTTACTGGCAGATACAATACAGTTTACATTATGTATTTTGAAATGAGCCAGATTCTTTTATTCAAATCTGCCTCTTATTGTTGTAAAATAGCATTATAAGATAGCAGCAAATATTCCTAAGAGGTTGTAGTTTGTACTTTAAATATCATTTCTGAAAATTGATAAAGCTGATAAATGCTAATAATATACTGTACCACCAAAAGGTATACTAACTTGCAGTTAAAACATATTTGTAAAATTTGTCCAATTGCACAAACAAGAGCTTTTGACAGAACTAGAACATACTGCAACCTAGAAAAGGATTACACAGCTAGGAAAGTACCGTTCATCAGCTACTAGTATACACAGTAGTACTTGGTTAGTTTCACTACAGGAAAAAATGGCACTTATGTGACAATTAACATTACCTTGAGTGATTCACACTGACTAGGGAAGGGGATGGAATAATTTTGTTTAACTGACTATATCAAAGGCTAAGAATAGCCACCCTGATGTCTTTACCAAATCTCAGTATCTGTTACTGGAGATGGAGGCTTTTTAACAATCCCAACAACCCTTGGTCTGGTGCCAGCACTCAAGCTGAACTTTGACACCGGGCTGAATTTGGATTTATTTTCATTCTTAATGGCCTCCTCTTTCACCTTGTTTTCCTTACTTGTACCTGCAGCCTTTGGGGATTTTAATTCATTTACTACCGCTGGATTAACCATGACCTGAGCTCCATAGAATCTGCGCCTGAGTGTATTGGGATTAACTATTTGACCTGGACTAAAAGGACTAACTGGGCGTTTCTGTGCCGGAGTCTTGCCTCGACCCAAACCTTGCCCTGCATATTTGTGACTATCAAGAGAAAAGTTGAGCCTTCTATAGCTATTACCAGGATTTCCAATAGTAGCTCTTGGTCCATGGATTGTACTATTGTTTATCACTGGGAGTTCATAATGCACAGAACTGATATTGGCATGGCCTTCACCTCGATGGAATAGACTATTTGTAGCTTCTGACAAAGGGGCAGTAGCCAACTTGTAACTATTATTTCTTTGAAATGGACTAGGAATTGATCTTGCCATTTCAGTATTTGAGACTTTAATGTGATCTAATCTGAAATTACCCTTGGATGCAAAGTCATTTGAAAGTTTACTATATTTAACCTGCTCTGATGCTGGCACTGAACTAGAGTGAGTAGAAGCTACAGGTTTCTGGGAAGCTAAGCGGGCATGGGCCAAGGCTAACAATACACGATCTGTTGAAGGGTCAAGGTCTTGATCTAAACATGGTGCTTGTGACAGTGCACTACTGAAGTGAGTACCTGAATCTGTGCGCAGGTGAGGGTGAGTTAGGGCCATTGTGCTGGGT
This sequence comes from Penaeus vannamei, assembly GCF_003789085.1. Lineage (NCBI taxonomy): Eukaryota > Metazoa > Arthropoda > Malacostraca > Decapoda > Penaeidae > Penaeus > Penaeus vannamei. The sequence continues at coordinate 479,625 of NW_020868949.1, forward strand.
TGGGCCCCACGCCTAGGACTGGAGGTTACAGGACCTTGCACTGGGGTGGGTGCCCGGGAGGTGGAACCCCCGGGTGGGTATCCATGTGCACTCTGAGGACGCTGGGGAATCTTAGCTGATGACTGACTGCCCTGAGTAGTCTGGGGGGGAGGTGTAGCCACCTGAGCAGTCTGACCTTGAACATGTACATAGGCTCCAGCACGTTGACTTCTAGGAGACATGGGTGCTCCCTGAGATGCCATGATCACACCAGCAGAGGTAATAACAGGTTGTACTTGTGCAGTTTGCTGGTGTAACTGTTGACGTGCCTGGAATACCTCTTGCTGAGTCTGGTATATGGGCTGTTGTTGCAAAAGCATCTGCTGCTGATGTAAATGTCTCTGAGCTTCTTCCTTTGTCTGATAAATCTGCTGTTGTAAATGCTGCTGTTGCAACTGCTGCTGTTGCTGCCGCTGCTGCAATTGTTGTTGTTGTTGTAGCTGTTGTTGTTGTAGCTGTTGCTGCTGTAGCTGTTGCTGTTGTAGCTGTTGCTGCTGCAGTTGTTGCTGCTGTAGTTGTTGCTGCTGTAGTTGTTGCTGCTGTAGCTGCTGTTGCTGTATCTGTTGTTGTTGTAGTTGTTGTTGCTGCAGCTGCAACTGCTGCTGTTGAACTGCCCTCTGTGCTTCCTGTCGTGCTTGAAATATCTGCTGTTGTTGTTTCAGGTGCTGTTGCTGCTGGGTGGTCCCATAAATACTATTTGAGCTTCCAGCAACGCTTTCAAGTTTATGCTTCTCTGCATAACTTTGTTCATCTTCAGTTTTTGAAACAAAGGCTACTTGTCTTTGACTACTTGGCGATTGAGGCTGTTGTAATGTTTGCTGCAGTCGTTGGTGAGGCAGTGACTGAGGAGGGCGAGACTGTTGGCCTGTCAAACTTGTTGATGGTAATGATGATGGTGCAGGTGCCATGCTCACAGCAAGGGGAACAGTGGTAGGAGCACTAGTGCCTTTTGGGTGCATGGGGTACAAGCCTGGTTTTATCTGCTGCTGTTCTGTGGAGCTGTGTAAAACAGGGTGTGAAGCAGTGCTGGAAATTGTTTGTACAGATGGTGTCATGTGAGACTGGGTAGTTGTTGTTATCTGAGGTTGAGTTGATATAACTTGTAAAGGTGTTGAGAGAGACTGTGTGGTTGGAACAGTCTGTACAGCTGGGGCTGCATGTGATTTTATATGGGGTAAAGTCTGTGAAGAGGGGACTGTCTGAGATTGTGAAGATGGAGCTTTAGAAGTTACAGACTGAGACAAACTGGCTTGCACTGGGGTCTGGGTCTGGGTTTGGGTTTGAGTATGAGGCTGAGGAGTAAATTGTGTTGCTGAAGTAGGAAGGGGCTGCTGAGGCCTATGTGCCATTGGATGTGGTTGAGGTGCTGTAATAGTAGTAGAGCTAGTCGTTGGAGGTGGTGGCAACGGTGTGTGCAATATACTACTTGGTGCAGTAGAAACAGAAGACTTCATGTGGGACACAGTCATTGTTTGAGAAATACTGGTACCTCCTGAAGCTTGAGGTTGAGTTGTATTTACAACCTGTTTGATGTATGGACCAGGTTCAAAAGAAGAGTGTCCTTTGCGTCTTGGTAAACTGTCTGAGGAATAAACAACCTTTCCATCTGAGTTCAACGTTACCCGAGCACCTGGCTTCGATGGATTAACTTTCCTTCTCTCCAGAGAGTTAGTTGGTGTAATTACAACATTCTGCTTAACACTGGTGGGTACTGCACTAAATGGGTGTGAAGCAGTTGTTGTTGGAGGAGGAAGTTCCTTGTAGGATACTAATTCAGAGCTGTGTGTCTGAGTTTTCTCACTTTGAGATTTTGACAGTTCCTCTTTTGATAATTGCTTTTGTAATTCAGCCTTCTGCTTGTCATCACTCTCTTGTGATAACCTTTTTTCTCGTTCAGCTTGCTTAACCAATGAAGGCCTAATCAACACTGGCTGTTCAGGGTCTGGGCGGGCTGGGGAGGCTACTGCTGCTGTATGCATAATACCTTTAAGATGGGCATTGATGTCCCCATCCTTACTGCGTGGAATGACAGTGAGTGTCGGGGTGTAGCCATGTGGCAGCTGTGGCAAC
>NW_020868949.1:539191-541691 GCF_003789085.1 Penaeus vannamei
GCTGCTTCTCGGATCGAGGTGAGGGGGACTGGCAGTGGCGGTACGTGTGCACGACTGTGTAGGTGCTTAGCACCTATTACTGGGTCGGCCGCAGCGTAGGCACCATTCTCAGGAGTAGCCTTTTTGCCAGGTCTCCGAGCAGAATCGCTCAGCCTCGTAGTCAGAGGTTACGTCTGTTGATGAGCGTATATATGGTAGGAGATTGAAGCTTTCTTTGGCTTCATGTCTCTATTGCTGTGTACGCTCCTAGGGGCCGATGTTTGTAAACTTGAAACGTGAAGAGATGTCTACGCCACAACTAATCTGTGGCAGACAGATGTCCCATGACGAGATATCCGCATTGTTTCTGGGCGACTTCAAGCGGTATCTGGCTGTGATCCGAGCTGGCTGATTGAGATTGTCTGTCGGTCGCCCATGGTTTCAGGAGCTGATGCCGGTAGCACTGAGAATAGCCTCCTTTTCAGGACTCTTGCTAGGTCTCCAGAAATTGAGGATTCTGGCTCCTGGGTACAGCGCCCAGACCCTCATCGCGACAATGGTAACAGTGATCGGTGTTAACCGCAGCCAAGGAGATCGTACCAACATACTTGTTTAGCAACTCGTTGAGGATTTCAATTGCAGGGTGTACAGAGTGCCTGAGTTATGTGTACTGACCATCGATGTAGGTTGTGGCTTTACCCTCCGATGTCCACTTCAAAACCCAACCGCGCAAATGATCATCCTAGCCGTGTTTATTGGAGCAGGCTGAGGGAGGGGGATGTGTGCCGGGTTTGGCCTTGAGGCAATCTCTGATCGTTTCGCAGTGCTTGGCAGTCTGAAGACCCTGTTTCTTCTGTGGATACCTTTAAGCGTGAAACGCTTGATGCAGTCAAGATCGATTGGTGTACGCCCGAAGACGCATACACGAATTCCATCTCGCGGGAGACACGTGGAAGCCACAGATGCATGTCGTGCGTTCGTCTGACAGGGGAATCGGGAATTCAACGTTCTCATGTGCGGCAGATATCCTCGGTCCTTGTTTAAGAAGGGATCAAGGAAGCAGTTTTTTAGGAGTCTTCGGCAGAGGGGTAAGAAAGGCCCATGTTTCTTAGTAATGACCTTCGTGCCCTGCATACCAAGCCCTGAAAAGCTGAACTCGAAGCCCTCTTCACTAGGTGACAGCAGTTCGCTCAGTAAGGTGGTCAAAAATCGTTTCAGAATACTGTTGCGGTGCGGGGAGTTGGGCTGAGTATTTTGAGCAGCTATGTACAGGTTGACCACCAACAGTGTAATTGGATGAGGGATAGTCGTCTGAGATCCTCCATCTGCCAGAATCCACTATCAGTGAGGACCGCTCCTCCCTAAACTGCAGTTTAGGGGGGCCGATTTTCCAAGTCTGAAGAGTGGTAAAGGCAGCTGGTTATCTGCGGCATACAGCTGAACTGTTAAAGGGCTGGTGTGAACGCTATGGCACGGGGGTTACAGTGCGTTGTCGCTGCTGGCGCAGTACTGGCAGTCCGGTTCGTTCCTCTGGACCTGTTGACGGGCGTGGTGGTCATCCCTCTCTGGAAGGGGCAGGGGGACGTTGGGACGGCAGCAAATCACCGAGGCATCACACTGCTCAGTGTACAGGCAAGGGTTCTCGGCGTAGAAACACAAGATCCTTCTGGAGTATCAGGACATCTACTGAGGCACAAAGACTGGAGCAATCCGGGATTCCTCCTGGAAGTCCACAATAGACCGTATCCTCGCGCTTCGAGCTCATTGTAAGAGCGCCGTCGTGATTCGGGCGTGGGCTACTTGCAGCCTACATGTCGACCTCAAGAAGGTCGTTCGATACGGTGCATGCGGGTCACTGTTGAGGAGATCCTGAGGCTGAGAGGAATACCAACAAGGATTATTGGACTAATGCAAGCCTGTAGTGTAACTACGGTAAACTGAATAGAACTGTGCTGTTAATATGTGTGTCGTGATGGGGGTCCGCTGGTCAGTAGTACGACTTCTTTCTCGCTGTTAGTTCAGGAGTGGGCAGTGTGCGTCTCTTGCACCAACTCTTTTCAACACTTGCGATGGACTGGAATACTGGGCAGAGCTACTGTTCAATTAGATTCAATGTGGATGGCAACGCTGGGAAGCAGATTAAGGATTACAGACCTGATTTGCTGATGACTGTTGCCATTCTATCTGAGTCTTTGGTGATACCCTGAGTGCGCGGGCCTTGCGTCGATGCATTTAGCAATTGGAGGTCGTAAAGCCACACTGGAGGTCTAGAGGTCTGCCTGGATGCATGTATCGAAGGTCGAGGGAATTTGGGGAACTTGGTTGTAGCTGTGTCAGGTATCTGATAACGCACGTAGTCGTGTCTTGGCGCGAATGATATAGAATTGGAAATGTTCAGAGCCAGGCAGACGTCTTACATTTATAATACTTGTGCTAGATGTAGTATCATCAAAGAGCTCTGGCTGTCAGATTCCAATGAAGTCAGACAGACGGATTGGCCTGGCAGCAGGGTCATGAACTC
>NW_020868949.1:549191-551691 GCF_003789085.1 Penaeus vannamei
CCTGCAATATTGAATGTCAACCTCAGAGGATATTATGTTGATGTCATCAATGGCTGTATTCTCATAAGAACAAATCTAACACAAAGAATGATATGAGTAACAACACTATTTTACCATTAAAGAATGGGATAAGCCAACCACGGCCCTCCCAGGTGGGCTTGAACTCTCCTGGGACTTCCAATTTTGGGGTGTGGATGCCAACTGCAAAGTCGAAGAAGCTCATGGCAAGGATAGCTATGATAACAGCAAAATCACTGATGAACTGTCGGACCTGAAAGGAACGATAACTATCAACAAGGGACCATTATAAGCAGCTGTATACATATTTACAACTGATGGCAACCAAAATCACTGTTCCCTCTTCACATGAAATCTTGATCTTACCTTGGTTGGGAAGAAGGAAGCAGTCTTGAAGTCCTTCAAGTAGATTGAGATAAGGAATGTTCCAAAGAAGAGGACAAATGAGAGCAAGTAAACATCTGGATAGAAGTGCTTGCAGCCATCGCCCATCATCGTTCCTTCATAGAGCTGTTCAGAAAAGAACAATGAATATTTGGAAGTCAAAATTTCTATATGCAATTAATCCCTGCTAAATCTTCCCTATGAATATAATATCCTAACTCTATTACCTTCTTGGGATAATGACTAAACTGCAAACAGACAATCAGCCATTGCAGCAGTTACCCTAACAGTAGTATGGGTTTCTAATAGTTATGTGCATGTTGATAGTTTGATTTTAAAAGTGTCTTTTATTTCAAAGAACTAATATTTTGAAGCAGTTGTTTCCCATTTTGTTTTTCTATTTGATGTCTCATGATTTTACTTTTTCCCCAAATTTATTTTTATGAACCTATTGTACACTAGCACCAAAAACAAATTAAAAAACAGAAAATAACTGTTATCAGGCACTGAATAGCTCTTTCAAATGCAATAAATAGAATTCACATTAGATGTCTGTATGGACTGTGGAAACCACCCCATTACCTACCAAATTTTGACCTCAGTTTTAAAAATTTCAGTGGGGGGGCATCACTCCTCCTAGGGAGTTTAATAAAAATTTAAAATATAGCTCAAAAGATGCATTTTTTCCTCTATGAAATGCTAAATGAATCACTGCAATAAATTAATTAAGTGGCTATTTTTTAACAGGCCTTTAACCAAAACTCTACAGCTAGTTCCCTTAAAGCATATCATCAAATATGCCATAATAATATTTTATGAAATGAATGTCCAAATGCAAATACAGAGGACGATTTACACTTAGACTCTCAACAACTTAGGGAAATGGTAAATAAAAACACTTGATAACTTGCCATTTTGCAATCTTCTTCCGTAGCATTGTACCATGGGTAGGTTGAATTACCATATTGAGTTTCATTGCCAACAGTGCACATACATGACTTTGGGATATCAACATGAGTCTCCATTGGATACTTCGTGCCAATCTTAATTACTTTCTCAATCGCCTATGAGAAAAGAAGAAAAAAACACACCTTTATAAAATTTGTTTTAAGCACAGATAATTGAAAGTAATGTCTACTATTCTGGTGATAATATTTCATTAACTTAAAAGTCTTAGGATTTTACTTTTTATTTTCAAAAAATTTCAATAGAGTTGAAGAATTTAACTAATCAAACCAATGCTGATGAGCATGATGCTAAGATATCTACTTTATGTCAGAGGGCATAGTATCTTAAATTATATTGGGAATACAAGCAATCCTTTTCATAATCAAATTGAAATTTACAAACTTGAAATCATTCCCTAAAATTAACTTTTGTTAAATGAAAAAAAAAAAAGCAAGATAGAACATGCACTCCTTCTGCACACCTTGTATATGAAGATAAAGGCAATCAGTGTAGCAAAATTCTCTTCAGTGAAGCGGGTGATGTAACAGACAAGAGCTGAAGCATCTATAGCTACTAAGACGATCAAAATGGCACCGACCCAGATGCCAATCCACAGACGGAATGACAAGTAATCCCATTCAGAGGTTCTGTAGGATAAATGAGATAGAAATGTTCAGTACAGATCTGACTGAAAATAAGAATAAGAGATGATGATAACAGGGTTTTGTCATTCTGATATTTGATGAACTAATGCAACTGTCAAAATACAACAGTCTTGAGTGAATCTTTACTCCTAACCAAAAAACAAAAAAAATATAACTTGCTTGCAAAAGTCATAAAGGATAGTTTCAAAGACAAGAACAGGTCCAGTTGAGCCCAAGATGGTCAGAGGCTGGCCAGAGAAGAAGCCATAGATTACTCCGCATATCAAGCCGGCAACAAGGGACTCCATGGCTGCAATGCGATTCTCCGTGGCCTCTCCAAGCAGTCCTCCAAAAGTGATGATTGGTGTGAGACAGGCAAAATACAAGAAGAAGAAAGTGGCAATGGATTGTATGGAAATGCCATCCTTGAAGTCACTCCAGTACCAAGGCTTCTTCCGCTTGAGGTCATTCACCAAGCCGCCAAAGAGCCTTCCTGTACGGGTCAA
>NW_020868949.1:561691-570434 GCF_003789085.1 Penaeus vannamei
AATTTTTGAGATATGCATAACAGCAGAACTCATGATAGCAGAATGCACAATAGCAGAGGGTTGAGAGTATAGGAATGTGTGTGTGTGTGTGTGTGTGTGTGTGTGTGTGTGTGTGTGTGTGTGTGTGTGTGTGTGTGTGTGTGTGTGTGTGTGTGTGTGTGTGTGTGTGTGCGTGCGTGCGTGCGTGCGTGTGCGTGCGTGTGTGTGTGTGTGTGTGTGTGTGTGTGTGTGTGTGTGTGTGTGTGTGTATGTGTGTGTGTGTGTGTGTGTGTATGTGTGTGTGTGTGTGTGTGTGTGTGTGTGTGTGTGTGTGTGTGTGTGTGTGTGTGTGTGTGTGTGTGTGTGTGTGTGTGTGTGTGTGTGTGTGTGTGTGTATGTGTGTGTGTGTGTGTGTGTGTGTGTGTGTGTGTGTGTGTGTGTGTGTGTGTGTGTGTGTGTGTGTGTGTGTGTGTGTGTGTGTGTGTGTGTGTGTGTGTGTATGTGTGTGTGTGTGTGTGTGTGTGTGTGTGTGTGTGTGTGTGTGTGTGTGTGTGTGTGTGTGTGTGTGTGTGTGTGTGTGTGTGTGTGTGTGTGTGTGTGTGTGTGTATGTGTGTGTGTGTGTGTGTGTGTGTGTGTGTGTGTGTGTGTGTGTGTGTGTGTGTGTGTGTGTGTGTGTGTGTGTGTGTGTGTGTGTGTGTGTGTGTGTGTGTGTGTGTGTGTGTGTGTTGTGTGTGTGTGTGTGTGTGTGTGTGTGTGTGTGTGTGTGTGTGTGTGTGTGTGTGTGTGTGTGTGTGTGTGTGTGTGTGTGTGTGTGTGTGTGTGTGTGTGTGTGTGTTTAAATAAATCTAGGTATATAGAAAAATTATGCATTTTGAGTGTTTATACAAACACTTATATACCTGATCTACAAAACTTACACAACATATTCCCAGAAAAAAAAGTTTGGGTATTTAAACAAGCATGCTACATGTCAAAAATGTCTATAAGCAATTAGTGTCAAGCCCTTCAGATATTAGTTCACGCATATTTTCCCATTTTCTGTTATAAAGAAAACGGAAAGCTCTAGCACTTTTCTGCCAGTAAAAGTTAAAATGAGAAGCACATCAGCATTATGTACTTTTCATAAAATTATTGGGGAGATCTGCGGCAGTGAGGTATTCCTTGACCTAATCCGTGGTGCAAATCAAATTGTAAGAAGCTTTAGCCAGGTACAACCATTCATGCAGAGAGAGTGCAATCATCTACAAAAAATAATAATAACAATATTAAATTTTTTTGGTTGGGAGACTAAAATTTTAGTTTTAAAATTTATACACCACAAAGGAAAATAATCCTCATGGCTAATATTTTTCATTTCTATTCTTTCTTTTTTCAAATCATTTTGGGTTAATTATTAGCAATGGGTGATAAATATTGGGCCAATTTTTCAAGTAATCGAAGATATGTATATCAGCATTATGATAACACTAAAGCCCTAGAGCAGCCAATAAGGTTAATAGGCCAAGAAATATGATTTGAACAGAAATGTTGAACCTATTACAGGATTTCAAAGTTTGTTGACTTCCAATCAACACAACAATGAAATAGCAATGTAAGAAATAAACAACTTTATCAAAATCCACACAAAGGATCAATACTGCTGATCATCACAGCTTTGTCTCCCGGATAATTTCAGAAAAGTGGATGGGTTGTTACCCTCGGTAGTTCCACCAACACCACCACCACCAACACCACCACCACCAGTCCCCGGCACGTTCAAGAAGCGTCCAAATTTGGGTGGTTCACCCAGAGATGTAGGCGTGGGCGCGGGGGGCGGAGCTTGGGGGGAAGCCCCGCCCTCCTCCACTGTCAGGGAAAATGGATGGTCAGAAGAACAGAAAATGGAGGAAAGAGCTGGTAAAAAGGTGAAAAAGCAAGAAATATCAAAGAAAAGAAGAAATGAGGGAATGCTAATCACCTGAGCATAATTATTTAAAGTAGAAGAGAGGAAAAAATTTTGGTGTTGGAAGATATTGTAGATGACCGTTTATAAAAATGTATTGTGGTTATAATGACTTCTATACTTGTTTCCAAGCAATGTCTTTAGTAAGTAATGCAAGAACATGAATGGAAAGGAAGAAACCAATTATCCAAAGAAAAGTGGAATCTGAATGTATTTTAAAAACCATTAAATGAACAAAAGAAAAGAAAGAAAAAAGTGGTCAAGGGTAGCTTTGTAGTAGCCTCAGCAAAAAAAAGGAGAGAACATAGAAAAGACAAATTACTGTAACAGCACAAAAGCAATGCCATAAAGCTTTTTTTTTATTGTGTTGTTAAAGACTGCAAGTACCCAAGTCTAGTTAGACACAGTGATTGGGGCTTTGAGTAATACATTATCAAGCAGCTTTGCTTTTGGTCAAGTTAATCCAGCAACCAATTTGACAATATAGCTCCTTTTCTAATAACCTATGAAAATTAGAATTGCCAAACCATAAATTTCAAAGATATAATGTTATATGTAAAAGCCTTTGATTTTCTCTTTCCTATTTTTAGGTAGATAAATTCAAAAAAATGAAAAGAAATGAACCAATACATTCCAGTATCCAAGAAAATACATTTGTAATACGATTAAAGATAGAAAAGTAAATATATATCTAACGATATAACAACATCAAACTCCATGAGAAAAGAGAGAAAGAAAAAAAGAAAAGAAGAATTAGAAGCACCTACATACATATGGGCACATTTCACATAAATATGCACCTATTGTACCATAACCAAGTAAGGAGCTAAACATTGTAATAGTAATAGATGCATGCACTGGATTAGATATAAGACAATGTATAATGGTACTAATACCTGTAAAAAGGACAATGGAAACTACATAATCCATCTCTCCCATCACAAAGAATGTTACAGTTACATGTAATTATAATAAAATATGGATCATAGCAGGTCAAAGAGATACAGAAAGAATGATGTGTTTGTGAAGAATTCAAGTACTGCTAAAGAGGAATATCATATCTTAACACACATGGTATCAAAGATAGGAAATTAAGTCAGTAAAACCTGCATGTGAATTCCAGACAAGAAAGACATTAGTAGTAAACATTTACTATACCTAGTGTAAAGAGAAATGATCTGACTGCATGTTTTAAAATGGACAAAGGAGTGTTGAATCTTTAATAGCAGTCTCTACCTAAGGAAAAGACATAGTCATATGAGAAGATACACATGTTATATAATTGTATTAAATAGATATAGTGCTGAGTGAACAAAAGATATATGCAGTGAAGATAGCATAAAATGATATGTTGAAGAAGCATAGCACACAACTATGTCAATGACTTAACAGCATAATATATCTTTTAAATTGACAGTTTGAAGAAAAGGAAAAATATATTCTAAAAAAGTACATGTTCATCAAACAACCAAACTCCTCATAATGAATATATGGAATATATCATTAACATTTGAGCCTGGGATCTCTCTATCATTGATGATAGTTACTCTACATTAAATACCAATTATCTTATAGCAAACAGTACAAAATCTACTCACAGAAAATTAAACGAGAAGTCAGATAAAATTACAGGCTCTTATGCAGTCTACAGAGTACTTATTACATATCAAAAAATGCTTAAAATCTTAATTCTGACATCACTATGGGAATGCAGCAAAATCTGTCATAAAAACACTGAAAGCTATGATCAAAATAATAACAGTTAGCAAGGAGGAAAGTGTGCATGTCATAAAAGAAAATGGGACAACAGCCACAGTACCAAGGATTGATACAAAACATCAACAATAAAATAAATCTAATAAACAAAAACAAGACAGGCAATACAATACTCATGTAAATAAGGAGAAATGTGTAGTTCACTTTGAAAGTGAATTATATGGACATCATCAACCAGCTCAAACAAGCAGGAACCTTACACCACCCAACAAAACTACACCACTATTATTGATATAAAAAGCTTTCGGGAAAAGGAATCAAGTAAAACTGGAATACCCTCTACAGACTTCCAGGGGGATTTTCAACAAATTTCCTTTCCAACCCAGTACAATGGCAATCTACAGTTATTACTGCAATTTAGTAATGAACTATTCATCATCATATTACAGCAATGTAAACAGCATACATTTTGACTGCTGCTAATTACTGCATCCAATAAGAAATTCTAACACTTTCCTACAGTCACACTTGCCTATTCCTGTTGAGTGCCGTCTTATGATATACCTCCCTGAAGAAGATTCTGGCACTTCCAGGTGAGTGCCGTAATTTGGCCCCATTGGAGGGTGAAGGAGGTGAGATGGAGAGGGAGTGCTGAGTGAGCGCATCCTTGCCATTTCTGGCTCCGAGGAGTGCGGCACAGGACCCGTATACGATCGTTTTAACCCACTCGACAGAAGATCCATAAAACCTTGAGCATACGAGTTCCATTAAGATATCTATATTTCTTCAATTCAACCTCTTGTATAAAAAAGGACAATCATCTCTTTTCAGAATCAATACCATCACTACAAAAAAGAGAGAAAAGAAAAACTCCCTCTTCAAAAAATGCTTTGCAGGTTTGCCGATGACTGGGAGAAGCAACCAAAGTTCACCAAATTTTTGTCTTCTTCAGGTCACAGTTTGGGAAAGTACACTGCAAATTCTTGTTTTTGTGAGAGAATTCATTTGCAGTGTGCATCATCATTCCATATCAAAGGAAATGTATCTATTGTTTATAAGATTAATAAAAGCAAAGACAAGTGAAAGCAATCTCTGTCTTAAGGAGAAGTCCTGTCTACACTTTAGCCTGAGCTTCCATCTTCATGGAACTCCTTCATAACAGTTCTGGGGAAGACTTTACAGCCACTTACCAACCGAACTGCATTTTAAAATATTCAACTCTACTACAACATTCAGTAGACATAGTGTATTACAAAATTGAGAAAAAAAAGGGAAAAGGAAGACAAATTAATAAAACATGTGTTGTCATGCTACTTGTAAACATGCCCTATTCTGCACTCATGCATAAGCTACCATAAATGTACAATCCACAATATTCAAAACAATATCATTATGTAAAAATAAAATTCATCTTTAGACACAAAAAATCAATAGTGATTGTAAGAGTGAGAATGTAGTCCCAAGAAATTAATGTCAGATATAACTTGCAAAATCTGTGCTAGTTAACAGGCACTAAAAATAATAAAATGATATTGGTGAACTTGCATCAGTTGCTCAAAAAAGCCACATACCCATCTAAAACCAAATTAATAATCTAAGGAAAATGAAACCAATTCAGAACCAATGTCCATGTGATTGTCTTCTCAAGAATATATATCATATAAAGATAGCATACCAGCAACCCATAAAACAGATTAGGTTTCAATTAAATTTTACTCCACCCTGAAAAAAGCTGAAAGAAGGCTATATAAGATGCACTAACTCAACCTTTAGTGTAGTTTCACTTGTATATTAGAAACATAACATGATGTTAGTGTAATTTTGTTAACTCATCACTGAATGATTTCCGTCTGCAGTAATTCATAAGAGATTATAAGATAAAATACCATGCAAGCCTGTGCACTTCTTTGTAAATTAGTTCTAATTTTGTCTGTATATATGTCCTTCTGTGTTGGAAAAAAATCAACTTTCCTTTTCCCTATACAATTTCAATAAAAATATTTATGATCTGCATTCAGAAGATTTTTTTTAAAAAGGAAAAAAAAAAAAAGAAAAAAAAATCTAAAATCCATCCATAAACAAGACAATGAATTTCTGGAGACTAAATTAACAATGATAAACTTCATGCACCACAAGTGCAAACTACAATATACAGACAATCATGAGAATCAGTAACTAAATGGAAGAATCATCATCTAATTTGACCACGCTTCTCATATCTCTTATCAGTTATTCTGTGCACTAGTGCTGGTAGGCCACATTTTTTCTTACCCCCTGCTCCTTTTGTTATTTTGGAAAAGAAATATATCATGGCATACAAATTAATATTTCAATCATCTGGGAAATTACACTAACAATGTTTTGTTATTGATAACTTCTTTACACACATAAAAAAATCTATATTGTATGGGACAAATTCCATCCAAATGCACCTGAAAGTTTTTTCCATTACCCTAACTATGGATATATAAAATATATATATATATATATAATAAGTACATAATAAAAAAAAAAAATTTGACATCTCTTGCTTGTACTCACTTTTAGAGGAAGAATGATTGCGACCAATTTCAGCCAAGCTGCGGATGAGCGGCAGACGGGACATATTCCCATTCTCTTTGTGTTTCTGCTTCTCATACAGATGCTTATGCCTCCGCAAGAGAGCATCACGGAACTGTCAAACACCAAACGTCTTGTTTAGAAACAAATTTTAAAAATCAATTATTATCAGAGTCTTTAAAGGGAACACAAATCCTTTTTCTGTATCACATAACTTTTAGCAACTTATGCCTGGTATGTTCAAATAATATTTTAAGAAATTAATTTATAGTTGCAATAGAAAAAAATACACATGAAAAAGAAACACTATCAACTTTTGTATATTCTCCATATCAGGATCATCTATATAAAATATCTTTTGATTCTTAAAAATCAGTTTTCAAGACATACTGATGAATCTAAAAAGCATATTGAAATAAAGGTTAGAAAATAAAAGTTGTATGAAACCAAGGAGAGCATGTAGCACAAGAAACAGAAGATAAGGAGAAAGAAAACATAAAAGAAAATAAAAATCAACATGTCATTAACACTTGTTCCCTGCAAATATTTACATACTTTTTCCCTTCCATTAAGAGGTAGCTGCCCCTGATTAATCATGTTGTCAAGAACAAGGTCTGCAATGGTGTCCAGACTTGAGGCATCCATATCGAGGATGACTGTTCCATTGAGAAGGAAAGATCGAAGTTCGAAAAGTGAATGGAGGGAGAGTGTTGCCACATGAGGTTTGGACCATCGTTCTCCTCCTTCTTCTACATCCTCCTCAAACTTGATCCATCTGCAAAAATGAAAGCATGGCTTGAATTTTAAAAAAGGCATGAGAGAGAGATCCATTGTATATATACAGATAAATATAAATAAACACATATATATGGTAGGCATATATATCTATCAAATAGTGATACCGCAAGAGACTCGGCCTGCTCTGCCCTCCTACCTTGCTGTTTCCTTCCACTCCAATTCTCCACCTTCCATCTCAATGAGAGTCTCCATCTCACTGAAGAGGGGATGGCTATCATGTGTGCCATCTCCATCATCATCTTCTCCAAGAATAAACTGCACCCTCTGGCTTGGGGGAGTCACTGAAGGAAATAGGTAGTAGTGTATATGATGTAACATTGATTACCTCTAAATCTATTATGATTATAATGGGCAGATACATAATGAAATGTGATGTATATCAGCTATTCTTAAGTATACTATATATGCAATAAAGTTGAAATAGTCAATGAAATATCAACAAATAAGGTAATTCAGAATAATAAAAAAGCTCAATGTAAATGCAAAAACACACATATACAACCAAGAACACAACAGAAAAAACAGACAAGTTTAGGATAAGATGGTACAATTCTTATTAAATTAAACAAATTAAGCATACTGTTCTCTTTACAGTAGTGTGAGAATAGTTTAAGCAGACCATCCATTCCTAAAGTTGTCACAATAGAATTGACAACTGTTAAAAAATGAAGTACACTTCAATTAATCTCATAGCAGTGTAAAATTATATCCACACCATTCCTGCTTTGTGGTATCTGGTCTGAGATACTCAAATATTTAGTAAATAAATTTAAACTACTGGTATTTGGTACACATACACAGATGATTTAATTAAATTTGCATGTGAGAGAGAATAAATGTACTATTAAAAGGCCACTACATCATTTTGCTGGGTATTTTCATCAAACTAAAAATTCAATAAAAACCTCAAGGAAGTAGAAGGGATCAATCTCATCAATAGGGTACCCTGTGGCATTTATATTCATTTATGGTAAATCTCCATGCAATATGTCAGTCAGAAATGCACTCCTATGTTCAGAGAGCTTCCAGTCCCTTACGTCACATCTACATTCATTACACTCTCCACAATGAAAAGAAAACAAAAGGACTCTAATGACAAACAGAAATACGATGGTAGAGGGAGTGATAAAATATTCTTTGATTAATTCTAAATGGGGATCTAATAACAGAAGTCAATGATAATAAATGTGACACAAGAGCTGAATGCCTCCTTGGACCCTCTTCCCCATTCAGGGCTGGCCTGTTCTTGGTGCCTTACATGCGAAACCATCAGGGTTGTTCTCTTCCAGCACTGGTAACACTGAGGAAATGGGACAACCATGAAATTGAACTTCTGTCAATCAATCATCATTCATCATCAATTCTAATTATTTATCACTTTGGTGAACTGGAATATGGAAAGAGCTTTTTTACTGACACAAATTATCTAATGTATAATTTTACATAAACTTTACTTGTATGCCAACACAATAATAGATTCAAAGATTTAAAAAACTGCTATATGCACTAACAATAAAGGAATGTGAATCTTCCATAACATATACTTATATCTATTGCTAAAATTACAAAATCATATTTATATGTTCATGTTTCCATATAATCTTTGCACAATAATGCTTGCCAAAAATTTCATTTAGTATATTTATTCTGTTTTCTGTGACAGTGTTTGATATCATAGAAAAACTGAAGGCCATACCAAGGGCATATATTGAAGGGAAGGAGGTCAGGTTCCAGTAATCCCGACACCC
>NW_020868949.1:586279-591279 GCF_003789085.1 Penaeus vannamei
AAAAACAATGTGAAACAAAGCAATATCAAAGCTTTTAGATAAAAAATGCAAATGAAGAAAACAATGACTAAGCAAACAAGCAGAATCACAGAAAAACTGCATTCTTGACAGGCGACGACAGAACCGTAGGTGAAACAGCCTTTCAGGAAAGCTGAATGACAGGCTACCTTACAGATCAGGGAGGATGGGACCCGAAGCTGCCTAAATGGCACAGAAGGGACCAGAGCGGATGCACTTGAACTGGAGGTGGGTGGAGGAACTAAACTGCGAATAGGGACCGTAGCGCAACCGAGCAAAAACGATTGAACGAAACATAACATGCGGCGGCTTCGACCGTGAGACTCGCGGCGGCGGCGGGAGACGAAACCCTTGTCAAGCTCGGTCAATAAGGCGATACTGCGTCAGCATGATCGAGATGCTCCTCCGGCCACGTGAAGGAGGGGGAGGGGGCAGAGACACAGAGAAGAGAAGGGAGGGAGAGATAGCTGGAGAGGGAGAATGAGATAGGATGAGATGGAGGGAATGAACGTACGATCAACCACCACAAGACGGACAAAGAAACAACCTCAGACACAAATATCCGAAGGGAAATGAAAGTGAAAATCGTAAACCCTAAAGATGCGCACAAAAAAAGGAAAAAAATATCCAAAGACAAGCACCAAACACAAAAAGAACAAAAATAAGAACCAAACATTACAGGAACAATCTTGAAGAAACATTACACTGTCTGTACCCAACTCTTTTCCGCCACACAACGACAAGCACTCCTGTCCCGCCGGCCGCTCGGTGACGTCACGAAGGGAACAGCTGAGCGCGCGAGAGACAGGGAGAAGGGAGGAGGGGGGGGATGGTAGCTTTATTTCCTTGTTCGTTAGGGGAAATCTGGCGAGCAATTGGTTGGTTGATCGTGGTGGTGCATATGGAAAGTTTCCCATTCTTAATATATAATTTTCATTATTATCATCATTACTATGATCCACCTTCATTCTTCTTGTTTTTATTGCTGTTATTGTTGTTAACACTATGAACTATATTAAGAACATGTGTTAGTTACTGCTACACTCACCACTAGTATCTACCGCGCAGAAATAACTTCACCATTTAACAGTGAAACGAGACTCATCACCACATCCTACTTCGACCCCATTTCCCATTCTGAGTGCCCATGTTCGCGGTCCCGACCACATCACGGAATTCGGACGCGCACTAACAGCATACCTACAGACGAGCAAATAATGGCTTGCTAAATAAAAGCTAGAAGAAAACACACGCACGCTTGTTTGCGACTAGGCACATATTTCACATAAATGTGTAATCTATACATATGCTTACAAAAATACAAACACATTCACACGCATAAATACATACATTCATTCACAAACACATATTCATATGTATGTATGTATACACATATGTACACACACACACACACACACACACACACACACACACACACACATACACACACACACACACACACACACACACACACACACAACACACACCATATATATATATATATATATATATATATATATATATATATATACATATATACATACATACATACATATATATGTATATATACATACATACATACATATATATATATATATATATATATATATATATATATATATATAATATATATATATATGCAAGCCTATTTTCCCGAGCACACTAACACAGACACGTAGATATCCTATACAGGTACACACAACCATACACACCACACTTATCTCTCATCACGCACAGGCACCGGCGACCCCCCCCCCCCCCGGCCTGCCTGCCTGCCTGCGCGCTCGTCATGCCCATCATGAAGACCGGACGCAAGCGGGTCATGAGCAAACTGGCCGACTCATCTCCTGTGCAAGGCCTCTGCGACGCCCGCTCTGCACCCCGCCCGCAGCGCCACGCCGAGCCAAGCAGACGGAGGGGAAGGAGGCACGTTTGCCTGGCGAGGTGGCGGGGGGGGTGCGGACGCCTCGTGGGTTTTATTCCTCCTTTTCGGGGTTATCGACTCTCCTTTCATGTTCTCTCTTTCGCTCTTCCTCCCTCCCTCTCTCTTTCCCCCTTGCTCTCCTTCCCCTCCTCTTTATCACTACCTTCCTCCTTTCCTCTTTATCACTTTCCCCATCCCTTCCTCCCTCTTTAACACTGCTTCCCTCCCTTCCTCTTTTACACTACCTCCCTCCGTCATTTTTCTCTATCTCCCTCTTTGTCTTTATTCTCTATCTCCCTACTACTCTCTTTCTCCATCCCCATTCTCTCTTTCTCTATCTTACCTTTCTTTTTCTCTATCTCTCTCTCCCTCTTTCTTTTTTTTCTATATCCCTCTTTCTCTGTTTTCTCAATTTCCCTATCTCTCTCCCTCTCTCTTTCTCCGTTCCCTTCTTTCTCTTTTTCACTATCTCCCTCTTTCTCTTTGTTCTCTATTTCCCTCCCTCTCTTTTTCCCTCCCCCCCTCTTTCTCTGTCCCTCCCTACTTTCTACTGCTCCCGCTCTCCCTCCTTGTCTCTCGTATGGAAATATGTTACTACATACGTGAATGCTTGTGTGTGTGTGTGTGTGTGTGTGTGTGTGTGTGTGTGTGTGTGTGTGTGTTGTGTGTGTGTGTGGTGCTGTGTGTGTTGTGCGTGCGTGCTGTGTGTGTGCGTGCGTGAGTGTGTGTGTGTGTGTGTGTGTGTGTGTGTGTGTGTGTGTGTGTGTGTGTGTGTGGTGAGTGAGTGAGTGAGTGAGTGAGTGAGTGAGTGAGTGAGAGAGAGAGAGAGAGAGAGAGAGAGAGAGAGAGAAGAGAGAGAGAAGAGAGAGAGAGAGAGAAAGAGAGAGAGAATGTAAGTAGAATTTGGACTTAGTCAAGAGTCAAAATTCGAGTTCGAGTTAAAATCTGCGTAATTGTGAGGCGAAAGCCTAACACCGAGCACAGGTGCATGGACGTGAGAAGATATGGACTCGCGTTGAGAGAATGAGTGCGAGTGCAAGCGCGTTTGCGTGCTTGTACCTGCCTGTTTGTTCCACCGCCAGCAGCACCAGGTCTTTCAAGGTCAACAACTGCGCGAGTCAATATTTGGGACGACGAATCATTCACGAGCGAAGGAGATCGGCTGCCCGGCTGCCAGCGGCTCGCCAGGGGATGCGAATCAGCCGACGCGCCATGCGACTTACCGCCCAACGCACGGGCTTTTGCTCTTGTGTTTGCGATTCATTTGTTTCTCTTAATCTTTGGTCGTCTTGATATTCCTTCGGACAAAGTACCGGCGCGATCTCGACGAGTGACATTTGGTAAACAGAACGAAATGGCAATCAAACGTCGTTTATAAATACACATATGGCTGGACTCGCCTCGGGGTATGGTGAGAGGAGAAGGGAGGGAGAGGGGATAAAAAGGGGGAGTAAGAAAAGCATAAGACGCACATATTACAGCGACGCTCCCCTCGCTTGTGACACCCCAGCAGTCTCCCTGCTCCCCCCCCCCTTCCCCTTCGCGCGGCGGCCATGTTGGACAATCAGCTGAGCTGATCATCCTCGCTCGATGCTGCTCCGGCCATCACTTGCTCCCCCTTTGCTTTCTCTTTCGCGGTTCTTTGTCTCTGTTCCCTTTTTTCGTTTTTCACATTCGAAACATGTTATCTCTCCGGCCGATAAACCTTTCCAATGAACACTTCACAAGGCAAAGGATACATGATATTTCTCCTCTCTCTCCTTTCTCTTCTACGTCTCTATCTAAGTCTCGATTGAGCTACGAGAAACATGCCACTACACTTACAAAACCTGCGCTACTAGGGCTGGAAAATACTCACCTCTCGCAACCGGTTTTACGGTAGTTCCGCGTGAGTGAACTTGCGTCAGGGAACGAACTTGGTAGCTTCGCTAAGGTCGACGTTGATTGCCACTGTTTACGAACTTGGGGGAAGGAGGGAATATTTCAGTCGTTTCGGGGGGAGCGTCATGGTAGAGGATGCCCGGCTTTCGTTAGGGCTGCAGAGACGCCTAGTTTTCGGCAAGGAAGTTTGAGACAGACTGCTTAAGCACTTTCGGTCAAGTTCCTGCAGGCTGGCAAAGGTGACCAGGGTGACTACGGGTCAGGTTAGGTCACAAATTAAACCACATCTTCACACGGCACCACACCAGCTGATCCTGCCACTGGCGCCCGGCGCATACTGTCTCGATGCCAGCGGTTGATGGCACTATCATACGGCGGCAGCAGCACACGCTCTTCAATCCTCTTTTGCCACGCTCTCCTTTACCTCGATGCTCTTCGAAGGGGATTGCGAACGTTTCAGAGACTGTGTCTACGGCACAAGGAGGCCCACACAAACCACAGGATGTTGTTATTATTGGTGTTCGTACGTGTGCCAGGTTAGTCCCGTGGTGGTGCTGGCATGGGGGCGCTCTCGCGGCCTGGCGGACACTTCCGGCCACATATTCATTACACTCGCAGAATACGCCATTATAGGCGAGGCTCTATCCCTTTCTTTACGAAATACGAAGCGAGCCTACCCTAATGCAACATCCAGCCTGTAGGCTTGCCCAGGCCATCTCCTGAAGTAGGAAAATTATTATCATTAATTACACGTCGAGCAACTCAGCATGTGGACGCTAATATTTCCTGCGCAGGCTCCGCACGCTGCCGTCAGCACTCTAGAGCTTCTGTCAGACGTCCCGTAATGTTTAGTCCTGATCACTCCCTTGCGTATCCCACCTAAGGTTCTCGATCTTGAATATTAACCCAAATGGGCAGAGGATTTCGACATTTCATTGCACTGATTTACAGGACTTTATGTCCTCTTTATTGTCAACATCTGTAGTTGAGGAAATACCCACAATTCCTAGAAAAATCAATTTACACGTTTAATCAACACCGGTTCTAATCCTGGCGTCAAGCTAGAGAGAAAACGGAAAAATCTCGATCAATAACCCTGTTGCCAACTACAGAAAACGGATAGTGCGGGTATCACAAACTATGCAAAATTTATGCACGTTATTTTTATCTTTATTAA
>NW_020868949.1:618779-625743 GCF_003789085.1 Penaeus vannamei
AAAACTAGATGTAGTAAGCATCAGTGAATCCAAACTGGAGCCCTCCATAGACGATGTAACATTAGGACTCAGACTATAATACTTGGAGAAATGATAGAGCAGATGGACATAGAGCGGGGGGGGGGGTCGCAATATTAACAAGGAAAGGAATTATCGTAAGAACTGGGGAGAGAGCAAGAACCCATAGTAAATCTAAAGGCAATTGAGATGGAAACAGATAGTGTAAACATAATAATAAACACAGAGTACATGCCAATTCATGCATCGGTCACAAGAAAATTACTGAAAATCAATTCAAGACGCGTTAACGTGCCTGGAAGAAGTGCTACAATTTTCGGAAACTAAAGCAAAAGAAATTCTTGAAACGGGATTTTAATAGCAAGACTGATTGGGAAAGTTTCGGTCTTAAAGCTTAGGTAGATTCGTGAAATGTAAAAGTACTCGATCATAAATTAAATTGCTCGGATTCATTTGCTTGGAAGGATCATACCGCTAGACTGTCTATGCTTAACCTGATACTTATAAAACATAAAGATGACATTAAGGATATGTAGTATTGTCGTCCTCGAGGAAAATTTGAACATGTAGCTACTAAAATACTGTCTGCTACAGGAAAAAATACAAGATAGGTAGTCCTAAAAAAACAAGGAGAAGTGAAAAAATGTTGAAAATCAAAACCGAAGCAAGAAATGGCCAAAAAATGGTTCAGTGATAAATGATTTGATAATATGAGAGAAAAAAAATGCTCCTTTGGAAAAACTTGAGAAAACATAGATCTCAGGCAACCTATGCAAAGAATAAAGTAGGAAGAAATTACTATAGCCAAATTATGATGAAGGCGAAATCAGACTTTGAAAAGGATGTAATAAAGGTACAAAACGACCAATGTTCGTCTTTAACTACATAAACAGTAAAGCTAAAAGTAGAGATCAAAAGAGCGCCATCAGAGACAATAGCATTGTGTATACTAAGGAAATGTGTGAAATCCGTAATGAGAAATTTTAGTCAGTTTTTGTTTAGGACCTATACTTTGAAATGGTAAGTACCGGAAAAAGGTAAATCAAAATATCGAAAATATCGCACTCAAAGAGAATGAAATGAAAAGCCTACTAAAACGGTTAGAGAAAACTAAAGCAGATGGGCCAGATGAGATTTCTAACTTGGTTCTTGGGGAATTATTGTTCATATTCCAAAATTCAATGAGACAAGGAAAATTGCCCAAAATGTTTGTATTAGAACAGCGACATACAATATCCTCTAAATCAAAAACCAGTTTCGTTAACCAGTGTAGTATGCAAGCGGTTAGAAGAGATAATTAGGAAACAGTGAGTTGAAATCCTTGAAAAACACGATATGCTATCAAATATTGTAGCAAATCTGTTTCCATGATTGTTCTGAATGTTACAAAAGAGAGACAGTGTGGTGTCTCATAAAAGATTAATACAGAAATTAGAGCACTCAAGTGGACTGAAAGGCAAACTCGAATGGATGAAAGGCATATGAGCACCATGATTAAATTGAAGCCTTTACATGGCAACGAGTAACTAACGTGTTATGTCAATAAATTTAGGGTCAAACATAAGCCCAATATTTGCAGAAAAAAGAAAGATTGTAGACGATGCTTCAAGCCAATGCCTCCAACTCCCATTGATGCCATGTAAATCAGATTCGTAGAGTAAAAATTGTCCAATATATACCAATACAAATTAGGAAATGCAGTAATAAACTTTGGAGATAGGATAAAAGACTTTGCGATAATCATGCACCGGAACCGAAGCCCAAATGATCATATAAATGAAAAGGTACAGCTACATAGAAAACTGTCATTGGAAAGTTATGCTAGATAATCTAACACAAATGATATTTTTTAAAATATAGTTATTAATGATATGTTGCATATCACGAATTAATAGGGTATCAATGGACAGGTAGTTTATGATATGGTATACTAGTTTCTCACTAATCAGTTTGCTTCCTATACATTTTAATAGTGGGTCAATCGTCATAACGCAGATGAAAAGTATTAGGCATTGCTAGACGATTGATATCACATGTGCTTAGCAATTAACAAGGCTGGAATTCTACGGAAATTTGTCTACTAAATGGAAACAAAAGATGACCGATGGATATTTATGTCACTATAGATTTTTTTTTTACACAGGCAGCATTTTTGTTTATTTCTATGGCTACAGATGATTTGATGCAATTAAATTGTATTTAAATTAATGTTGATATATTTTTATGTTAAAAAAAAAATATATATATAAAGTTCGTCAAAACCAGCAAGGTATGAACTGATATGATGCGGCAGATCCAACCTCATCACGGTGGAAATTTCAGCAGATATTACTTCAGTTGGGTCTTCCAGCTGAACAGTACGAAAGGTGGAACCAGTCCCCTAAAGTTACTTTAATCTTTCATCCCTAAAACACACTCAGTATGAATAGTCCATATACACTTTAGATAAAGTTTACAGGTTCAGTGTCTAATTTTCTTAAGCTATACATCTAATACATTTACCATACAGAGACAAGGGTGCAGAAATACAAGAAACTGACTCAGACACTGATGATAGTAATGAGCTTAGTGGACTATATTGATAAAAATGAGGAAATCACTTAAAATGAAAAAATCCTGTGATAGTAGGAAGGAATCAAGAAAGTAATACAGAAAATCCTATTATCATCAGAGTCTGACCCAATACACTTGCCATCAGTCCGAGTACGACCAGCAACGGGGCAGTGAGAGCTAGGCCAACACTTTCAGGCCCATTTAAAGAAGGAAATAGCTGATGAAAATTTCATTTAGCAATTGTTTTATTATGCTATTATCTTATTAAAGAGAGATAGTATTCATCTTGTTTTCATCCGTTTATGATAGTGTATGCTTCAACATTATAGTATATAACCGTTTTCTTCCTTATCTAATGTTTAGAAAACATCTGAATTACTGCTACAGAAAACCGTCCAGCCTGGTACTACTCATGCGCATTATTGTCATTATATCGCCTAATGACTACTGACATATTTCTTTAAGATAAAAACAAGGAAAATAGTTACTGGTAATACTTTCAATTTTCATATTTTGTATTTACACTTCCTGCTGCCAAAACACACTGCAAACGTCGATGCGTAGACACCACTAACTCGGCTGTCAAGGCACGGCTTTTCTCACATTTTTTACAACTGCGATAGAAATGCGATTATGGTCTTGCATGTATTTTGACATAACCGCCCACGTTTTAAATAGGGTAAAGATCCGGAGATCTGGGTGGATGTGGCAGGGGCGTGATGTCTAGTAGAACGGCTCTGTTTAAGGAAACAGCATAGCCCTAACTGTTGGTAGGGAAACCTCAAGGATTTCAACGTATCTTCAGCCAGGAAATCGGCCAGGACCGTTACATCCACCAACTCTCCAACACCCACTTCCATGTATCCACCCAAATAACTTCATTCTGCAGTTCAAATTAGTTAAATGATAACACAAAAATATACATACAGATATATGTTTTAGCATTCACCTTTATTGAAACAAACTTTCCTTCAAAATATCGAGCAAAAGGAAGTTGAAAATAACAAGGGAGGGTGTGTGGTGTCTTTACCTACCAGATGTTTTGCTAACGCCATACATATCTCACAGTATTGGTGGGTGCTTCATGCGCAGGGTGGTGTGAAACAATGGTGTGGTAACCTACATAGTGTTAAGTGCTTGCATGCCTTCTCACCAGCAGCTGCCACTGCTGGCTAGCCTAGTGCGAAAAAGGGGGCAGCTCTGCATAAGCCTCCTCTGCCAGTGCATAGCCTCTCTATCATCGGGACTTCTGCAGTGCCTCCCTGTGGCCACCTATGGAAACTGGTACCTTGCGGTCGCAGGCCCTAGAGGTACAAGGTCATGGCCCACCGGCGCGGCGTGTGGACACGCCCTGGCCTTGTACTAACTCCTGTCCCTAAGCTCCTGGGGTTAATGGGAAACTTGAGTGGGGTGGGCCTTGCCAGTCCTCCCCCCCCCTCGAGATAACCTCATCGGCAACGTCCTGTATAAATGGAAATGCTTGGAACATCCGCTCTTTGCGTCAGGATGATTGGTTGCCTCTATTATTAAAGGAACTAGGGAAGCTGAGAGTTGGGGTGGCTGCCTTCTTGGAGGTGAGAAGACCTGGCAGCGGAATGATCAGTGTAGGTGGCTACACCTACTACTGTTCAAGCCACAGAGATGATCACCATCTTCAATGAGTAGCCTAAGCTATCTCCAATAGGCTCCAGCGTCAGTGGTAAAGGTTACTCCAGTAGATGAGCGTATTGAAACTGATTGAAATTGATTTTTCGATTTTTCTTGCCGATTTTGATGAAACTCACACCCTTTTATTTGGGCCCCTTCCCATTGCCTGTGGTCGATTTTTTTTTTTTTTCGAAATCGCCCAAACAGTTTTTGAATTATTGTCAAAAAACGAAAAAATGAGAAAATTGCCATGTTGAAAATGCAGCACCTGGGTCAAAAGATTCCGACTTCAGAGCCGGCAAGACATTCAATTTTATTTGATTTTTGCACAGAACTACCTTATATCTACAACTTGTTCAAGAGCGATTTTTCGATTTCAACTTCATATTTTTTTGTGAATTTTCTTACATTGACCACTTTTACAAGAAGTACAGGCAAAAATTGCGAAAACGCTCTCGAACAAGTTGCAGATATTTTATTTTTCTACAAAATGAGCCATAATATGTTAATTTTGGACATATGTTGTGCCCGGAATCCTTTGACCCACCCCTAAAGGTGGAGTTCCGAAATGTCGGCATTTTACGTTTCTTCATCTTTCCAAGGCTATCTTGATATCAACAAAACAAGGTATAAGATTAGTCTTCCTACACCATAATCCTCTATCATCTACCTGCATTCCGAAGTCTTGCGGACATTGCCAGCACGTAACGGTTTCTCAAAATCTTACGTATAGTGCGGAGTGGTGGCAGTGATCTGGGGGTCTATAGGCCTACATTGACCATTTTTAAAGAATTCTCAAAAATCCCCCCAAAATCATACAGCCATTCTGATTTCATGTTTGAATAGACCTATCTATCTTTCTACTATTATATGCAGAAGCCATTTTTGAGAAGTTGACCTTACTTTTTTCTTGGGGAATATTTTCCGAAGGTGACTATTTTAGGACCTTTAATAGGAGATGAGAAGTATGTTGCAAAAACTATGGCAGTATGTAGTAGAACTATTATTCAGCTACAAAATGAGCCATAATACTTTAAAATCGGACCGAAAATACGTGTGCTATGCGTAAAAATATGACGGACCTAAAAATCGCGATCTTGTTCCTTTTTATTATGTTTACATTTTACATGACAAATCATGTAAAGAATATTTGTATTTGATATAATTATCTATCACTTACCTATTATTGATGCTCTAATGGGGTTTTACAACGTATAATATTTCTCGAAAGAATAACTTTTCTCCAGTCGGACGGGTACCAAACGCATACTTTTCCCCGCGTGGCCGGGCCGTCCTAGACCATGAAAATCGTCTTTTTAAATATACGGAATAACTCTACGGGGTCACGTTGCCAACTTTCACTCACAGAAAGACGAAAAACAATTAAATGGCGATGTGAGAGTATGTATATAAGGTATATGAGCACATATAGATCATTTTCGTGTACCCCATGACCTTCTGTTTATTTATATTGTTACATCCGTTTGTTTCTTTGTTTGTTTGTTGATTGTTTTTGTTTGTTAGTTTGTTTTCTAATATTTCTAAAAATTATGAACACATTTTAACGAGACTTTAACCAAAGGTGAGTTTTAATCTAACTTAGACGCTTATTGCAGTTTGGTGGTGATGCGGACCATGGTTTGGATCCAGGATTTTTTTTCCTAACTCGAAAAATTATGAACAGATTTGAATAAAACTTTTACCTCAGGTTTGTCTTAGCCTAATTAATATTCCATA
Source organism: Penaeus vannamei (assembly GCF_003789085.1). Classification (NCBI taxonomy): domain Eukaryota; kingdom Metazoa; phylum Arthropoda; class Malacostraca; order Decapoda; family Penaeidae; genus Penaeus; species Penaeus vannamei. Next base: position 624,735 of record NW_020868949.1, read on the forward strand.
AAATTTTGGTGGTGATCCGGAACATTTGGCAAAACTACCCCCTCCCATGGGGTGGAGGTTTGCATTTTCGAAATGTTTTGCTCATAGATTAAACTAACCATGTATGATGAAAACATAAAGAAAGGAAAATACACCATATGAATAACATATGTTTAGTTATTTGTATGGAAAATTTCTTCATTATCGTTTTTTGGACGCTTGCCGGATTTTTTAAATTCTTCCGAAAAAATGAAGGTTGGTCTCATCTTATGTGAAATTTGATTTTTTTAATTATCTCTAATCATTGCGTCACAATTGCCAATTTTCTAAGGTAACATAAAAAAATAATAATATTTCAGTCGACATCGAAAATCGCTGCTACCACCTAAAGAATAACGGTCGGCCCTTGAAATTTTCAGGGGAGAACCGGGGGCCTAGAAACTCCTTGAAAATGCATTAAAGTCAATTTCGGCAAGCGGGGCGAAAATCGCCGAAAAATCACCAGACGGTCCCCTGAAACTAACATCTGGCTTCGTGTTTCTTACTGCTGTTTACACTACTACTGATGTTTGTAAACTCGATGTGAAAAAGATGTTCTACGACAAACTAGCATCTGTGTCTGACAGGTGTCCCCGGCGAGATATTTGTATTGTTCTGTGTGACCAGTGCGGTATCTGGATGTGATGAAGCTAGCTATGAGATGTCTGTTGGTCCTCATGGTTCAGGAGCTGATACCGGCAGCGAGAATAGCATCCTTTTCCTGGACTTTGCAAGGTCCCAGAAATTGAGGATTTCTGGCTCCTGGTACCAGTGCCAGACCCACATCACTGTACGTGGTACAGCAATGCGGGTAATGCAGCCAAGGAGATCGACCACAAGTGGGCTCAGGGGTTTGCTGAGGCAATCTCTGGTCGTTTCACAGTGCTCTACAATCTGATGGACCCTGTACTTCTGTATTATACCTTCAAGCGTGAACGGCTTGATGCAGCCAAAATCAATTGGTTGGAAAGCCCAGGAGAGGCAATACAGA
>NW_020868949.1:626014-628514 GCF_003789085.1 Penaeus vannamei
TCACAGATTATGCTCAGTGGATGGACGGATCATCACAGATTATGCTGGGGTTCTTGTACGTTGGGATGAGTATTTTGAGCATTTGTATCAGGTAGACCCCCAAGAAGTTAGTCTAGATGCTAGGGATGTAGCAATCCCGGTGCCTGACCCACCCATTAGTAATGATCCCCCCAACCGTAACTGAGGTTAGCGAGGCGATCTCTAAGCTGAAGGGTAGAAAAGCTGAAGGTATCCCGGCTGAATTGCTAAAGGCTGGGGGTTAGCCTATGGCATGGAGCTTGCATGCTGTCCTGGTTGCCATCTGGCAGTCTGCTTCCATTCCCCCTGACCTGTTGAGGGGTGTGGTTATCCATCTTTGGAAGGGGATCACTGGGACTGTAGCAACTACTGTCGTATTACATTGCTCTGCATACCAGGCAAGATTTTCGCCCACATTCTTCTGAGACGGATCCTCAACCACCTGGTAAGACAGGAGCAATCTGGATTCACTCCTGGCAAGTCCACAATAGACCGTATCCTAGCACTTCGAGTCTTTGCAGAACGACGTCGTCGTGAGTTCGGTCGTTTGAAAACGTTTGATTCGGTGCATCGCAAATCGTTGTGGGAGATCCTGACTTGGAATTTCTACACAGACTATTGGTTTAATAGCAAGTCTATATACTGGTACTGAAAGTGCTGTAAAGTGTGGTGGAGGCCTGTCGAGTTTCGTCCTTGTTAATTCGGAAGTGAGGTAAGGCTGCGTCCTTGCGCCAACACTTTTCAACACTTGCAGGGACTGGATAATGGGCAGAAACATCTAAAGTCAGTGTGGAGCAACACTGGGCAATATCAAGGTCATGGACCTTGACTTTGCTGACGATATTGTAGTTCTATCTGACCCTCTGGAATCTCTGATAGCGGCTCTTGATGCATTTAGCAATGAAGTGAAGATCCAGGATTTTGGGGGCCTGCTAAGAGAACCTGTTCAAACAATATATGCTTGTAGCGAGGACATTGAGGTCACAGAGAGCTTTACATGTCTTGGCAGTGCAGTTCATGTATCTGGACTGTCAGACTAGGAAGTCAGTAAACAGACTGGCCTGGCAGCGGGGTCCATGAACTCGGTCAACAAGAGTATTTGGAGGCACTGGTACCTATGCAGGACTAAAGTACATGACTTTCAAGCCTTGATACTTCCAGGTTTGCTTTATGGAAACGAAACCTAGATGATATCTAGTGCGGTGTCACATCTTGATGCCTTTTGGAACAAGGTACAGTTGGCAGGACCATGTGAAACTTGCATGGGACCTTTTACTTGCATAATCTGGGACCACCAACTCAGGTTCTACGGGCACCTAGCTCATTTCCCTGTGGATGACCTTTCCCATCAGGTTGTCTCGTGGCTTGAGCAGCTCGACCAGACCTGTCATAAAGATCTAGAGATGGGCCGAGGGCCTGCTTGGTAACTCACCATGAGGGACTCCTGTGGCTAGAAGCTAAGGATGGATGTGGCTATGCGCCCACGCCAGTGTGGTGATATACACATACACATGTAAATATACATATATATATATATATATATATATATATATGTATCTATCTATCTATAAATATATATATATATGTATCTATCTATCTATCTATCTATCTATCTATCTATCTATCTATCTATCTATATATATATATATATATATATATTCATCATAGTAGGAACATGTAACAAAATTCATCAAGACGTGGCTCCAAGGCACTAGATAGAGTCCAGATTTTGCTTCAGTGGAGCAAACCTATGTATCAAGACCTTAAAGATTTGTAACTTAATATTTCTGCATAGGTACTGGAACCTACAAATACTCTTGATCGAGTCCATAGCCCATGCTGCCAGATCAATCTGTCTACTGACTTCCTGGTCTGATAACCCAGAGACATGGACTGCACTACCAAGGTATGTAAAACTCTCTGTGACTAGCAGGCCCCCAAAATCCTGGATATTGGTCTTGGTCTAGGAGACATTTAATCCCAGGGGCATTACCTTATTGCTGAATGCATCAAGAGCCACCACTAGAGATTTCTATGACTCAGATGAAATCACAACATCGTCGACAAAATTAAGTTCCTATGTATGTTATTGCCTATTGTTGTTCCACACTGACTTTGGATAGTAGCTCTGCCCATTATCCAGTCAATGCAAGAATTGAAAAGTTTTAGTGCAAAGGACACAAGCTTGCACAACTCCTGAATTAACAGGGAAGAAGTTCGGCAGCCCCCCCCCCCCGCACTTTACAGCATTTCCAATACTAGTATAAAGGTTTGCTGCCAAACCATTCATCAGTGTCAGAATTTCCCCATCTCAGCCCACGACCGAACTCACGACAGCATTCCACAATGACTTGCAGCTAAACTAACTGCTAGGGGGTTTGCCTTATGCAATTGCTCAAAATACTCAATTTAACGTTCACATACACTACAATCTGAGATGCTCCATCCATCCACTGACCAAACTGCAGTCAACTATGAGGAG
>NW_020868949.1:659292-661792 GCF_003789085.1 Penaeus vannamei
CCATCGGTCCCTCTTCCCATTCCAGAGTGGGTTGACCACACCCCTCAATAGGTCAGACGAAACGGCACCATAGGTTCACCACCAGCCTTTAACGGTTCAGCTGGGATTCCGCAGATACCTGCTACTTTATCACTCTTCAGCTTAGAGATCGCTTCCCTAACTTCAGTTAGGAAGGGTTGATGGTCATAGGTGAGTCAGGGAATGGAATCTCGGCACAATTCGCTTCCAAGTTAACTGTTAGTGGGTCTACTTAGTACAACTGCTTAAAATACTCAGCCCAACGCTCCCGCGCCGCAACAGGCTCTGAGACGATCTGGACACTTAATAAGCAAACTGCTGTGACCTGGGAAGAGGGTTTGGAAATCAGCTTTCTCAAAGCTTGATATGCATGACGAAGGTCATTTACTAAAAAATGGCCTTCGACCTCCTTTGCAAGACCTAATAAACTGTTCCTTATCCCTTCTTAACAGTTCTGCTCACCTGAGAACGGTGCAAATCCCGATCCCCTGTCAGACGAGCCGCGCGACAGGTATCTGTGGCTTCCAGTGTCTCCTGTGAGATAAAATTCCGTCTTCCACTCGGGTATTCACCAATTGATTCTTTAGCTGCATCAATGTAGTATATCAGAAAGCAATGTGGCAGGCGTGGCAAAATTCATTCATTACTTTTGTAACTTAAACTTGTTTATTGTTACTTATTGTTCATAGCGTAATTAATCTTACCATGATTCTTATAGCATTTAATTATCTTGAATTATTATTTATAAAGATTTATTATTATTTCTTATTTAATATTAGAAGTTAATTATTTATCTTTTTCATATCATTATGATTTTCCAGGAAGCTCCAGGTTACAATGATTTCTCTTGTGTGGTAAAAAAAGGAAAGTCGAGTCAAGATACGTATATATTTAGAAGGAACTCTTCTCAAATAAAAAAAATATATATAATATTTCCCCACATGCTTACAATAATTGTCGTGGGACAGGACAGGACTCGGCAACAGTAGAAGTAGTAGTAATAGTTCTAATCGCCTTGCCGCGCTCTCCCTCTCTGCCTTGTCTTGGCGGAATGAGAGGTATATATGTGCGGGTAATTCCCGCCACTTCCAAGACGGCGCGGACTCGTTTACCGACTCATTTGCATATTCGAATTGGCGGACTGCATCTTGAGTATTGTTACGGCGCTTGTTCTTGTTCCTGCGTTCACTACAATATCTCCCACGGCAGAAGAGACGGAAAGCCTCAGCGCCAGCTCATCAGGCAAGACCTTGCGGAAGAAGCGGCAAGTCTTTCTCCAGAACCCTATCCACGTGAGGCGGCCCATCAGTCTTCGGGATGGTCTGGCGGCCCTCAGCGCAGGTTCACGGATTTCCGAAGTTCGTCTGAGGTTAGACGTCTTGACGGTAACTTCACTGGCCAGGATCCAGGCAGGGATGGGATACAGTCAGACAGACATGGAACAAAACTGCGGACACACAAGGCAGGGGTAACTCAAGACGAGTAAGGAAACTGAAAAGAAACGACAATTAATAAGGCACATAGAGGAAATCTATATATTATTTAATGATTTGAGATCGAGTTATCATAGGGTGCAACTGAGAAGAATCAAACCGAACAGGAGAATCAGACAACACAGGAGAATCAGAATCCTGTGGCAACAAGGAAAATTCAGCATCGCAAGAAAACAACTTTAACTGGTTTGCATGAGCCTTTCAGCAAATGGTGGAGACAAATCATGAACGATAAAAGTTACTGGACTGGTCAACTGACTCACTCTGCACGGACCCAACCACCTAGGGTGCAGAGCACGACTAACACCTTGTACTTGATCATGAGACCGTCGCATTACGAGAGATCCAACTTTAATTTTCTGTTCACGAACTTTCTGATTTTAGTATTTAGCATTTTCTTCTCGTGCTTTTTAAGAAGTTTCAGCTACTATTTCTCGAGCCTTGAAAAGTCTGAGAAGATGATCGGTATTTGTATTATCTTCATTCATGGTAACACAGTTGGTGAGCCCAATTGGATAAGAGCATGAATAACCCATAAACAGGAACAAAGGTTGATTATTAATCGCTCTGTGAAAAGCTGTGTTAAGAACATACCGCACTTGGGGTATTCATCCCATGACAAGGGGGCATCATCACAGAGAGTAGCTATGGCATCTTTTACGTATCTATTGCTTCTTTCGACCTAGCCGTTTGCCTGAGGATAAAAATGCGTTGTATAATGCATTTTAATGCTTAAAATGTCACAGACTTCAGAAAATAATTTGTCCTTGAATTCTGAACCACTGTCTCTAGTTAACATTCTAGGAACTCCAAATAGTGTGAAATAATGTTCCACAAAGGCATCAGCAGTGGTTAAGAGATGTTGAAGCTGACGAAAAGATGCATCATGTTTTGCATTCCATTTAAATGGCTGGCCTTATCTGGTGAGAGAGCTTAATGGAGCTGCAATGGTAGCAAAGTTTGGAATGTGGCGCCGAAAGAAGCCAACG
>NW_020868949.1:669292-670297 GCF_003789085.1 Penaeus vannamei
CAGGAACCAAGGGTTCGCCTCTCTCAAATTTACCTATTATGTCCATGTAAACGGGGTCCTCGCGTTGCACACGGCGAATTTCTTCCTCGGAGGGAGGGTCTACAGGTTGGTTAGCTGCGTTAGCTAACACCGGCGCAGTGGTTCGGGCCTCATGACGTTTAGCAAAGCTAGGAGGGAAGGGGGTGGACTTACAGGCTTGTAATTCCGCAGGGGATGGCAAGGGTGCGCGGGAGAGAGCATCCGCGACGACATTTTGCCGGCCAGGTAAATAGACAATCGTTACGTCGTATTCGGCTAAGACTTCTATGGCACCTGCCCGTCTTCCATGGGTGTACTTCTATCTTATAACCGAGTATCAACTCCCGGAAGTGACGGAGTGCATAGGTGATAGCTAAGAGTTCACGGTCCGTAGTATGATACGACCGCTCTGCGGGTTTGAGGGTCCTGCTTGCAAAGACAATGGGGTGCAGAATATTCGGGCAATCAATAAGAACATTTTAGCCACGAAAATCAGGATATGGGCTGCAAGACGCTAAGTGACCTGAGGGCGCCCCCCCAAGCCGTACCCAAGCGACAACGGGAAAAGCGCTGTTGAACCGACGCGGCCGAGATCCGCTACCCAAGCAGAACCAAGAAACCCTCCAGGACGCACCTGAGGGCGCCCCCCCCCCCCAAGCTGTACCCAAGCAAACCGGAAGACGAACTGTTGACCCGACCGGCCGAGATCCGCTGCCCAAGCGGAACCAAGGGACCCTCCAGGACGCGCCTGAGGGCGCCCCCCCAAGCCGTACCCAAGCAATGCCGGAAGACGCGCCATTGACCTGACGTGGCCGAGATCCGCTGCCCAAGCGGAACCAAGGAACTCTTCCAGGACGCGTCGGAACGGGCAGTTCGCGCTGAGACACGCAAACCGTCAACACCCCCTTGGCTGACCACAACTTAACGTACGTGCAATCCGTGCTCTTTTCTCGTTATCACCCACACACCACAGCACGCACGCACGCA
>NW_020868949.1:670397-672897 GCF_003789085.1 Penaeus vannamei
ATATATATATATATATATATATATATATATATATATATATATATATATATATATATATATATATATATATATATATATATATATATTATATATATATATAGATCGATAGATAGATAGATAGATAGATAGATAGATAGAGATAGATGGAAGATAGATATATACGTATACATATATATATATATATATATATATATATTATATATATATATATATATATATATATATAATATATATATACGTATACACCACACACATATATATACATATATATTTATGTATTCATATACATTTATATACATACATACAAACATACACACAGACATATATATTATATATATATATATATATATATATATATATATATATATATACGTATATAATATATATATATATTATATATATATATAATATATTATTGTCGGAAGAATATTCGGGCAATCAATAAGAACATTTTAGCCACGAAATCACGGGAGACGCGCTGTTGACCGGCCGTTCCGACGCGTCCTGGAGAGTTCCTTGGTTCCGCTTGGGCAGCGGATCTCGGCCACGTCAGGTCAACAGCGCGTCTCCCGGCATCGCTTGGGTACGGCTTGGGGGGGGCCCCTCAGGTCACTTAGCGTCTTGCAGCCCATATGTCTCCCGTGATTTCGTGGCTAAAATGTTCTTATTGATTACCCGAATATTCTTCCGACACTGCTCTTCCACGCTACCCATGGCGTCCCGCCATGACACATATGTTGCATGCAGGGGTTTGCTGAAGGTTGCCCCGGGTCTTGAAAACATAAATCCTGATTGCGCGGCTACGCAGCTGCAGTTGCTAGATGTCATCCAGGGGTTGGCGCGTCAGGGTTGACGGGCTGGCTTGCCCTTGACTTCTGGCAGGTATCGCTGTGGTGGTATGTTGAGCGAAATCTTGCGCAGCCGGTGCCTGGCTCGTGCATGAAGGAATAGTGGTGCAAGGGGCGGGGTAGGGTGGGAGATGGGAATATAAAGACTTAAAACTAAGCTATAGCTATAGGGAAAGGATAGATGGAAGGGCTAGAATACAAGTAACCCAAAAATTGAAGTTTAAATACGGTAACCATTTGCCTCAGCTAGAGTATCCTAGGGTAGCGTTTGTTGTTGCATCTAGGGGTACCATTTCTGGAGGGGACGGGGGTGCATACAGTCTATTTCTCCTTGATACGTGGCGGTAAGATATGGCATAGCACATTATGAATAATAATCCCATTATTGCCATGCCAGCTCCGACTACGTAAATCGGGTAGTAATAAATTGAATGAAAGGTGAAGGAAGGAATGTTGACCGGATTCTCTTGAATATGAGTGACATGAGAAGTGCTGATATCTGGGATGGTTACATTGAAAACCGGTAAGTCCAATACCATGGGGCTGATGTTGAGACCACGGACGGATATGTCGGTTGCGTATGAATGGGACGCCGGAATGAATAACGACGTTGTCACAATCTCGCAGGAAATAGGGAGGACATAGATTCCGGTAACTACAACGTCTGGAAGAGCCTCTTTGCACGTAACTGTTGCGGTAGAGGGTTGGAAGAAGTAGAGGACAGAAATGTCATCGAAGGGTAGATGAAGTTGTGTGTTATGATTTGTGATGATGGCATCCGAGCAGTCATCACTGAAAAGTGGTAATGGGCGTGAGTTGCAGACAAACAATCGCGGTAATGCTTGGGTGCAAGCGGTCATGAAGGTAGGTGGCGGTGTGGTGATAGTGTGACCTTGGGATGATTTGAGAATGAGTGAGTGTTGTAGTTGGAGGGTGAAAAAGGTGTTGTTAGTTTTGTGAGGGAATGGATGAATGTAATAAGCGGTGAAGGAAGTACGAGGGGCCATAGGAATGAAAACCGACAGACCTGATATCGTGAGGAAGGATTTAAGGGTAGAATAGAAAGGAACGCGATCTGTGAGGGTGAATAGGGGATGAAGCTTATGGGCAGCTTGTTTAAGGATGAGGTCGATATCCTGAGGAGATATGAGGCTTTCGGAAACGGTACCTTTTGAGGCTGCGATGAGATCGGAGACAAAGGAGTTGATATACTGGGTAATGGTATTTACTGTTATTTGGTAAGAAAGAACATTGAACGTTAGTTCCGTGAAGTGACTAGTGTTGTTATCTTTTTCTGAAGGACATTGAAGGGGTGAGATATGTTCTTATAGGCGTGTTGTAGCTGTTGAATGTTGTCAGAGATGGCGTTAATGTTATGGATAGAAGTATCAAAACGTTGACTTATTGTAGATAATGTTGACTGGTATTTGGAAAATTTAGAAGTAAGGTTGTCATCGTCTACAACACCGAAGAGCGAGTGCGCAACTTTCCCTACAATGTTAATCAGTCCGCGACGCGATCGACGTTAGTGTACGACAAACTGTTGCAAGGTAAACATTGTTGAATTTATAGCTTTGTCCAGAAGGAAGAACTTCTCGTGAGATGGATTGTCTTCAGCTATTTCGTTGCGTAGTCTGAGGTGTGTGCTGGTG
>NW_020868949.1:687897-698280 GCF_003789085.1 Penaeus vannamei
GAGATAGGGAATAAATGAGAAGGCTTGAATACAAAGTCAAACATATTTTCACAGAATAATAATTTATTTCAACAATACAATAACAATGCAATTGCACATAAATAAGGATATTCAACATTTTTCTTGGATGTGATGCATGAACCTAACAGTAACTACGACTAAGTGTGACTACTACTGATTTCCCATAATGCTACCTAAGAAACGCTAATGATTCTGATATGTTTCTTTTCAAGATACGTTATAGGCTAACATTGTGCATCAATAAATCTTTTAACAATTTTATCAACTTGAGATCATTTTGGCAATAAAAAAATGTAAAGAAAACAAAATACAACTTAATTATTTTGTATATCCATCTGACTAGATTAAAGCAGTCATATTTGTAGCTTAATAAAATATGTACAGCTCAAAATGTGCTATATTTTGTAACCTAATTCTGCACATCAAAAATATCTTCATTTTCTTTCTACAAAAAAGTTATTATATGCATAACCCATCAATTTGTATTACCTTTGTGAACCACAGGAATTTTTAAAGCTATAATTCAGCATAAAGGACAGTCCAAACAAACAACTACAGTAGTTAGGTAGCAATACCTCTGAGTCATGTCAAAATTAGTAGTAAATCCAGAGTAAATCCAGTAGTTTATTCTCATTCTTAAGTATACAGGTATTAAAGGCAAACAAATAGTAGTACTCTTAAACTGTCTAAAATTAGCACACAATAATTACTGTAACTTCAAATCTGTAAGGACTTTCTTCAAGCTTACTGTTACCCACAAACTGTATGATCAACCAGTTTCTTCTCTCTCATCTTACGAGACTGGCCCCAGATACATTTTTCAAGTGTTCATGAGGTATAACACCAGTCACAATGCACCTCTCTTATCAATCATTACAATTTCCTTCTTTCTGTGAAATTATTTTAGTTTTTCATAGAATGACTATATGATAAACAGGAAAGAAATTCTAATTCTTTTTTAAAAATATGTGCAAGAGCAACAAACTTCATGGTCCAAATTTGATTGGTACTTTCAACTGCACACACGGGCAAAATTGATGGTGAAAGTAATAGAAGAGCAAAAACAAGTTATTTATGAAGTCAGTACCAACATATATATATATATATATATATATATATATATATATATATATATATATTGAAAGTTAGATGGAGATTCATTTTTCTTTCTTCCTCTATTTCTTTTCCTTTTTTCAAATCATGTCAATGCTTTTAAATGAAGCTTAGAAAGATAATTTGGAAATTTAGATGATCAGGTTGACCAGCATTTGAGTAAAAGGTTCACTTGACTGAAAAAGGGAATGGAAAAGCAGAAATTGGGATACGAACATGTAATCAAATGCAGTCAATACTGTTAATGGGAAACTAATATTAGAGGCATGGGGAAGCTACTTCAAAGATTAGTATCTTGATACTGTGCTTGTTATTTTTAGCTAAATTATAACAACGGTGCTTCATATCAGTTTGTACTTCCCCAAGTCACTGGTTAGCTTTAAAAGTAGCATCGTTATGTATTTTCAGGGGTAATGTTAAACAAGGACTGATAGGTAATAAATATATGCATGTTTCTTGGCAACCAACATGCCAGATTGGTTAAGTATTATGGTATACACACTTCCAAAAAATATTAGAGTTAAAAAAGGAACTTAGTAAGAAAAATAAAATTCTTAGTAGAGGCACATAAAAGAAAAATACTTGTGGATACACGTATCAAAAAATACACATATATATATCATTGACTATGTGTGTGGTACATGTCCATACCTAGACATACACACACAAACACACACAAACACACACGCACACATGCACACACACGCGACACACACACACACACACACACACACACACACACACACACACACACACACACACACACACACACAACACACACACACACACACACACACACACACACACACACACACATATATATATGTATACATATGTGTATATATGTAAATATATGTAAATACATGTATATATATATATATATATATATATATATATATATATATATATATATATATATATATATATATATATATATACACAATACATATATATACAAATACATATAAATACAAATACATATCATGTATATTCATGTATATTCAAATACATATACATTCAAATGCATTATATATATATATATATATATATATATATATATATATATATATATATATATATATATATATATATATATATATATATATATATATATATATATATATATATATATATATATATATATATATATATATATATATATATATATATATATATATATATATATATATATATATATATATATATATATATATATATATATATATATAGAGCATACAAGCTATTCCTTGGGGCACTAAAACAAATCATTCATTATTGTTGGTACCTTTGTCAAGCATAAAACAATTATTTAATTAAAGTGTTTCAAGAAAGAAAAAAAATATTAAATCAGTATACTTATATCATACACAGGTGATTCACATGAGGTATGCAGTGAGGAAGTTACACAAAGGTTAAGCACATTTCCACCTTTCGACCTTCAAGCTGAGGATGGTGTGGTCACCTCTTCTGCAGGAGCGCATGATGTCGAGATCCTAGAACAGAACCTCTGAACAGCAGCAGGCCTAAGTGACCCTCATTCTCACCATCTTTGTCACATCTATGACACTCCCGTTGTCAAGATTGCCCTCTGGATTGCCTTTTAAAAGAGCTTCTTTTCTTCTCTGTCTGTCATAGATCTGGATGGATCTTTCCCTGACAGTACCTTCTATGGATGGCTCGGTTATAGTTGCTCCATCTTTCATCTTTTCCTTCTCGGCTTCAATCTCCTTGTACTTCTTTAGAAGACCAACTGCCCACTTAAAGAAAGAATGAAATGTATTAAAGACAGAAAGGAAGGACTAAAAAAATAAGATGAAACAATAATAAAAGACATTTTCTGAATGATAAATTCACTAATAATCATGATAAAAAAGACAGCGAAAGACTGTACAAAGACATTTAAGAAAGAAAATGAAGTAAAAAGGAAAGGAAGAAAGAAACTATATATATATATATATATATATATATAATATATATATATATATATATATATATATATATATATATATATATATATATATATATATATATAAACATGTGGGGGGGTGCTTGCGTGCATGCCTGCTCCTACCCTCCAACACACAAACCTGTCAACCAGTAACGACCATCACCTGTGTGTGTGGGTTCCGACACACACACAAGTACCAAAATAAAAGATAAACCAAGATAAACCAGGGGCAAAATGACTGTTAACATTCATTGAATACTAGTAACCTATTGCTGCCACAAAAATGTTGCATTCACTTTAGCACTGTTTTGTTAAATGTTTCTACACATAGATGGCTCTGCTAGAGCTTAGCCACAAAGGAGTCAATTAGTAGATCTTGTGACCTCACCTACCCTTGAATTAGTGGGGAAATGCTTTTTTTTTTTTTTTACTAATGCTATCAATATTGTCTTTATAAACATTATAATTACTATATTGTTATTGGCATTACCAACAATTGTATTAAATACTAGAAAATATTGAAAATCAGGGAAAAGGGTAAACAGCTGAGACAGGTACTTAATTGGAGACCTAGTATTTGTGGAGCCATCTATATATAAAAACACTAATTAAACTAAATTAAACACACTTCAATAAAGCATCAGATTTCAGAAAATGGCAAGCTATTTTTCCACCATCTTGTGCAAATACTTGGTGAATACAAATCTGGTACATCCAGTCTCTATGTTACAGAGAGGTATCCCTGCCTATCCTTATTCTTTTTTCTACTCTACTGGGCCTTCGCATTTTACTCAATCCTTTCTATACTCCCGTCAAGCCATCAGAGACTACTACACCACTACCTCATCTTCTGTCCACTTCCCCAAGGAAAATATGACGTTCACAGTTGTATTGCTTTGTGAAATGTATCTACATATAAAGTGTAGATAATGAGCGAATTTCCTTCTGTTAAAACACATTACAAAAGGGGATATACTAATGCCTGATTTACCAAACTGCATTTACTAACAGTATAAATTAGGCATGTCAAGCACACTTCTCCTGTGTATACAATGCTAACTAAACATCACTTTCCAAAAGATACAATAGAATTTAATTTATGCAAATTAAAAGTACATAACAATAATTTAATTCTATCTCATAATAGTTCATTTTTAAAAGTATCATAACTCACAGGATTTAGTTTTAAATTATTTTTTAGTAATAGGGTCATCAAAGTTCATATACTTGGGAGGGGATTGGAATCTGGGCTTTAAGGGATTCATTAACGGAAAATATATCAAAGTGTAGTAATAGCAACACTAACAGCTATGATAAACCATCATTGCAAACTAAAATCATAAAAACAACTAAACTCTTCTGACACGAATTTAAGATGTTACCTGCAAGTCTTCACGCCAAAGTTCCTGTTCATCAGGACGAATATGAACAGCTTTTGAAAATGTCTTCACTGCCATTGCAACATCTCCAAGTCCTAACTGGGCCCTACCAAGGGTTTGTAGTCCAACCCACCAGTTTGGGTATAGCTGCACAGCTGCCTCTGCCGATCTGAGTGCAGGGAAAACTTCTCCCACCTTGAAGGAAAGAAAATACAAATATATTTGTAATGCTGATCATCATGGTGAGAAGTATTGTTATATCAATAAGGGTGTTAAGTCTAACAAAGAAATAAGATTAATCTATTCAAAAAATTAATGCTATACAGTTCTCAATCTCAATCTCAATGTTTTATGCGTAGGGCGCTAAGTGAGCGCATAACACACATATCAGTAGCGATTGGTTGCTGGGGAATATTTTCTCCTAAACTCTCAAACTTCTTTTTTTATATATAAAGTAGGATAGTTATCTTCTTAAAATTTTTGAAGTTTTGAAGTCAGCACTGATACCAATTACTTACAAACAGTAAAAGAAAATAATCCAGCCAAACCTGCATGTATGCTTGGGCTAACATTTCATGAAGTGCATAGTCATCTGGGGTTAGGGCAAGAGCAGCATTCCATCTCCCAATGGCTGCCCACCAACGCTCTGACTCTGCCAGCATTACTCCTTCATTGCTTAGACGCCGCGCTTTTGCCTTTGCATCTTCCAGTTGCAATACCTGTAAGAAAGTAAATTGTTTGACTGTCTATCCATGACTAGCTGATGTGAAATGATTAGCCTGTATAGACTAAATGATTAGTCTATACATTTCATATGATAAGAACAATTCTTGAAGAAAAGAACACCTGCTTAATGAAAGATCTTCTACATTCATATATGAAATTGAAATTCAAGAATCATTCTACATCAAAGTGACTGAGTTTCAATTAGACTTTAGTTCATACCTTTGGCTTCTTTGTCGCTGTTAACCAGTCAACATCAGGATCATTCATATCATTGTCAACTTCCACATTATCCTGAGAAAAAACAGCTGGTTTTGGCTTTGTTAAGCCAGCTTTTCTTTTCCATCCGAATGACTGCATCTAAAACAGAAGTGGTGTCATTAATATATTTCACTTCTCTGATCATCCTAACATCTGTCAAAAAAAATAATACTTTAAAGAAAATAGAAAATTCAATATAAATAGACCTTTGGCATCCAGTAGATTTATAAAGGGCCTTAATTATCTATCTAACCTAAATACTTCTTTGTTCCAAGAATATAATGAAAACTTATTGAACAGTAATAGGCAGACTTATTCCTTTTGCAAGAAATTAATAATGTTAAACATTTATAAACTGTGATCTGTCAAAAAAATATATATATTGCTAACAGAATACATACTTTCAATGTCTTCTTTCACTCAAGACAGTTTGGGGATTCTTTAATTTACTACTTTATTAGGAATAAAGTAAATGTAGACACAAAATCATTTTGCTGAAGTCACAGTCCTGATCTGATAAACTTGCTATGTTAACTTGCTAATCTATTCATCAGTAAAGAGTAAATTTCATTTTTTTTAATATTTTGAATAATAATCTTGATTGCAATAGCTAGAGTAAGTATTAAAAAAAATAATCGAATTTTACTGAAAGCATTAGCAAGGTACCAATAAAAAATAAATGTGTCTTCAAAATATGTGGTAAAACTTAAAATATACTGGTTCATGAAGGAGGTTTATTGGCCTTTGTTGGGGTATAGTTTTAGTTTCCAACATCTATGTAGTACATGGTAAAATTTGCTTGCAATAGACAATATGGCTGAAAATAAGACACTTTTCATCTCCGGTATTCCTTTACAAGTCGATAATAAGAAGGTTGTGAAACATGTAATACTTTAGTATACGTTTACAGGAAAATGTAACAGTGCTATAATAACCAAAGAGGAAAACTACACTAATATATGAAATACTGTGAGCAGGCAAAGAATAGCACCTGATTTTAAGGAAATTGGTTGCAACTAATGCCGTGCAGAGAGCAAGTTCATGGCAACCAGATGGGGGTCCCGGGGTGAAGCCCCTGGGTTAGGAAGATTTGGGTTCATACAACAATGCTTGTGGATTTCCCACGAATGACTGGAGTAATAGTGACATTCTCAGAGGGGTGCAGTCACTTCATAAATATTACCAATACTTTCATTTATATAATTAGAGATGGAAAATAACAAGAAATTCACATATATTACAGTGTGGATAATTAAAAGAAAGATCAATAATTCCAAGACTGGATGGTTGTGTGAAACTAAAAAATTACCTTTATTGAGTGCCAAAGAAAAAAAATAGAGATAAGCTTTTGTTGGGGGATACATTTCTAAATCCGGCAATTTTTCTGAATATCTTCGCATTACTGATAACAACGATTTTGGTATCAATAGATTCCTTTCCCTCTTTACTATTCACCTACACTGAAAGTATTCTGCTGAAAATGCCCCATTAGCAACAATCTTGGCCCTGATAGCAGGGGAGGGCATGAAAGGTTCCAGGGTAACTGCAGGATAAAATCTGCATAGAATACAGTAAATACACAAATATAGTAATAGTACACAATGAATTAGTCACTGCAATGTCTAATGCAGGGGGCTGTGCCCCCTGAAACCCCCCACAGGGGGATACTGTCTCCATCCCCCACCCTATCTGACAAAGAATCTGCTACACATGCACAACAGGTTTGAGCATGAGAGAATCACTCTCCCAGCTCAGCGGCATCTATCAATATAATTCATAGGTTACATATTTCCTCACATGTTGGTTGTATGCTCTATCCTGTTGTGAATGCATTGAGGATTCTTTGTTTTCCAGGGCAAGGGTGGGGGTTAAAAGGGGCACAGCTCCCTGCATTCAGCAATATAGTGAGCTATTATCTTCATTATGTTATTCTATTATTGTTAGTTTACCCCGTAAATTTCCTGGTACCTTTCATGCCCTTCCCTGCTATCAGGACCAAGACAGTAGGGGTTAGGAGGTTTTGCATAATTCCTACACATATGTGTACCAGAGAGTGAGAAGAATCCATCGATACCAAAATCATTACAACTGGTTATGCGAAGGTTGTGTGGAAACTGATCCTAGTTCTAAGAAATACCATAAACAACATAATACAAGTGAATAACATCAGGTCTTTCATCAAGTTCTGGATAGAATACAGCTAAGAAAAACAAAATATTAGTTACAATTAGAAAGCCAAGTAGGCTGACCCACATTTTATTTTTTTTTCTCAAATGTGAACACAAAAAAAATAACAAATAATAATGTTACTGGCCAGACAGAGCCTGTAGATCCTCCTGGCTATTTATCATGAAACAAAGAATTAGTCCCAGCTTTATTTTCTTGGAAAATAGATAGTGGAGGTTTGTTACCCTTATTTGAAGTGTGAAGAGCTGAGTAGAGCTTTATTTTTAGGGGAACTTAAATTTTTCTTAATCCCGTAGAGTTAATTTGCACATCAGTCAAACTCTGAAATGCTGCCACAAGGTGACACTTATATAGACTATAAGGCTATAGCTGCAACTGACATGTGAAACAGCTGAGATCTGTCCTGCAAGTGTCTACTAAAAGGCTAATTCAAAATTATTATCAAGCACAATCCTACTTCACTGCTTGAACATTTGTTGCATAATAACACAAAGTAATGACCAATAAAGGATTATCATAGAAATGAAGTTTAACTAATCAAATATTTATTTTTAGTTCATTTGTTTGTTTTACAATGGTGTAAACTCTTCTCTTAAGTAAACAAGGAACTAAAGTCATATATCAATCATCTTTCCTTGTCAGCCCATGTCCTCTGTAACCATTTCCACAAAAAATAAAGTACTTAACATCATATCACATGGAAAGATATAAATATGCTTCACATATCAAGAACACTCATCTTCTACCACAATTTTCCTTCATCTTCTTTATCAACAGGGTATAAGAACTAACACCATATCCTAAAAACCCATATATATACACTGTCACTGGGGATACAACGTTTTTACATCCACCTTTAAAAATTCTTTGTTGGATTTCATTTCCAGGCCTTTTATGGTCAGCGAAGTGTATCTCACCAATGGCACGTGAAAACCCAATGAAAGAGCGTGAGATAACTTCCAAGGAGAGCTTCTAGGGCAAGATCATGTTAAAACGAGACACATGTACCTCCAAAAACACCAAATCAACGCGTATATCCACTCAAAATGAGCTAAAACTGGGAGACGCAGCGAGGTCCGACCTACGCACGCAGAGACACACACACGTCTCCCAAACTTCAGAAGCCAACAGGAATAGTGCCCAATACAGTGAAAATCACAACCACACCTTTGTAACGGCCACACTCATCTCCAAGGAATCCCAGGTACGGTGGATTTTCCTTTAAATATATACACACTCGTTCAGCGTGGTTATTTCCCAGGTGTGGTTGTGATTTTCACTTTATTGGGCAGTATTCCTGTTGGCTTCTGAAGTTTGGGAGACGTGTGTGTGTTCCTGCGTGCGTAGGTCGGACCTCGCTGCGTCTCCCAGTTTTAGCTCATTTTGAGTGGATACGCGTTGATTTGGTGTTTTTGGAGGTACATGTGTCTCGTTTTAAACATGATCTTGCCCTAGAAGCTCTCCTTGGAAGTTATCTCACGCTCTTTCATTGGGTTTTCACGTGCCATTGGTGAGATACACTTCGCTTACCATAAAAGGCCTGGAAATGAAATCCAACAAAGAATTTTTAAAGGTGGATGTAAAAACGTTGTATCCCCAGTGACAGTGTATATATATGGTTTTTTAGGATATGGTGTTAGTTCTTATGCCCTGTTGATAAAGAAGATGAAGGAAAATTGTGGTAGAAGATGAGTGTTCTTGATATGTGAAGCATATTTATATCTTTCCATGTGATATGATGTTAAGTACTTTATATTTGTGGAAATGGTTACATAGACATGGGCTGACAAGAAGATGATTGATATATGACTTTAGTTCCTGTTTACTTAAGAGAAGAGTTTACACCATTGTAAAACAAACAACTAAAAATAAATATTTGATTAGTTAAACTTCATTTCTTTGATAATCCTTTATTGGTCATTACTTTGTGTTATTATGCAACAAATGTTCAAGCAGTGAAGTAGGATTGTGCTTGATAATCATTTTGAATTAGCCTTTTAGTAGACACTTGCAGGACAGATCTCAACTGTTTCACATGTCAGTTGCAGCTATAGCCTTATAGTCTATATAAGTGTCACCTTGCGGCAGCATTTCAGAGTTTGACTGATGCGCAAAATTAACTCTACGGATTAAGAAAAATTTAAGTTCCCCTAAAATAAAGCTCTACTCAGCTCTTCACACTTCAAATAAGGGTAACAAACCTCCACTATCTATTTTCCAAGAAAATAAAGCTGGGACTAATTCTTTGTTTCATGATAAATAGCCAGGAGGATCTACAGGCTCTGTCTGGCCAGTAACATTATTATTTGTTATTTTTTTTGTGTTCACATTTGAGAAAAAAAAAAAAATAGAATGTGGGTCAGCCTACTTGGCTTTCTAATTGTAACTAATATTTTGTTTTTCTTAGCTGTATTCTATCCAGAACTTGATGAAAGACCTGATGTTATTTCACTTGTATTATGTTGTTATGGTATTTCTTAGAACTAGGATCAGTTTCCACACAACCTTCGCATAACCAGTTGTAATGATTTTGGTATCGATGGATTCTCTCACTCTCTGGTACACATATGTGTAGGAATTATGCAAAACCTCCTAACCCCTACTGTCTTGGTCCTGATAGCAGGGAAGGGCATGAAAGGTACCAGGAAATTTACGGGGTAAACTAACAATAATAGAATAACATAATGAAGATAATAGCTCACTATATTGCTGAATGCAGGGAGCTGTGCCCCTTGTAACCCCACCCTTGCC
>NW_020868949.1:700279-702779 GCF_003789085.1 Penaeus vannamei
TTGTTACCTCTTTGCTATCCTTACTGACGTTATTTATACCGGGTTCAAGCACATGGTCGCTGCGTTAAATTCTTACACTGCATTTCAAGAAAACTCGCACGCATGCATACATTATATGCTCTCTCTCTCTCTCTCTCTCTCTCTCTCTCTCTCTCTCTCTCTCTCTCTCTCTCTCTCTCTCTCTCTCTCTCTCTCTCTCTCTCTCTCTCTCTCTCTCTCTCTCTCTCTCTCTCTCTCTCGCATACACACACACACACACACACATACACACACATTCTCTCCCTCACCCTCTCTTTCTCTCTCTCTCTCTATCTCTATCTATCTATCTATCTATCTGTATATATATATATATTATATATATATATATATATATATATATATGTATATATATATATATATATATATATAGAGAGAGAGAGAGAGAGAAGAGAGAGAGAGAGAGAGAGAGAGAGAGATGTGTGGAGTGTGTACGTAGTTAGATAGGTAGATAGATAGATATGTGAGTTATATATACATACATATATATATATTATATATAATATATATATATATATATATATATATATATATATATATATATATATATATATATATGCATGTATGTATATGTATATATATGTCTATATGTGTTTGTACGTATTTGTATATATAAATTCATATAGTGTATATATGCAGTATACACACACACGTACACACAAACACACACACAAATCATTTATCCTTTTCGGCTCTGCCATGATCGTACGGTCGTACGTGACGAATCAACAGTGTCTCTGTCCTCTGCCACAGTGTCCTGCCAATTAAACGAAGGTGATAATTAACCACCCGAACGCAGAGAGAAATGCTTCCGTGTTTTTGTTTTTGTGACGCAGGACGTTTCGAGGGGGCCTAAGTTGGCAATTGCGCGGCCGAGGTTAGGTGCGAGTCAGATTGTTTGGCCACGTGGACGTCTTTTTCTTTCTTTCTTTCTTCTCTTTTTTCTTGCTTTATATATATATATATATATATATATATATATATATAATATATATATATATATACATATACATATATACATATACACATATCATACATATATACGTATATATCCATATATATGTACAATTTATATGTGTATGCGTGTGTGTGCATAAGTATTAAAGAATATGCTTTTTTTGTCAATACTTCCTATAGTAACACTAGCAAGTGTATTCTATTTTCTCTTTAATTCCACGCACTATTTTTTTTTCTTCAGAGGGAGACGATGCAAATTAACTATTTAAAAATATTTCTTCATAATTATATATACAAAGCATAAATGTTGCTTCCGTAATTGAAGGTTTCCTTCAATGAAACCATAATATTCATGTTAACCTTTCCCATAAAACTAACGTAAAACACAACTTTTCGAAAATAAGGAAAATAAAAGACACTTTTTGCGCAAATTGCAAGCTGTTGACGTCAGTGGAAACCACGACCTGCACTAGTCTATTAAAGTACAGTAACCTTTATTTCTTTGTGTCGAAGGGTACATATTGGTTTCTTATACGTGTCATTATCTACCATTCTTGGTGACTGAGGCGGTCGAGCTTGTAACGATCATTTCACGTTGAATTTGTGTGCGATTCTTGCAATACAGTGATGTGACCAGATGTTTTCTCCTGTAAATTCGGACATAATTGTCTGCTTTCGTAGAGCAAGGCACGTGAAGTATGCACGTTTTTTTGCGTCAACAATATAACCCACCTTGATTATCTTCAAATACTCTCTCATTCTCTCTCTCTCTCTCTCTCACACACACACACACTTCACTCACTCTCTCTCTCTCTCTCTCTCTCTCTCTCTCTCTCTCTCTCTCTCTCTCTCTCTCTCTCTCTCTCTCTCTCTCTCTCTCTCTCTCTCTCTCTCTCTCTCTCTCGTCTTTAATGATGTTCACCCCTTTCATTCATATAGTTTGAATAACATTATCTGCACTGTGTGGAATTCATGTCGAACAAATTGCAAACGGAACAACGAGGGGAAGAATAAGAAAACACACGAATATGCTGAAGACCTTTTCGCTGTATTGCTTCTTCAGGTGTGTGTGTGAAAAAAAAAAAAAAAAAAAAAAAACATGCAATAGTTAAACAACTGACACAATTCAAAATATAATCACCATCCACAGTTTCTTTTTTATTCAACCTTTACATATCACCTCTTCAGGAGTTGGGACTATTCTTTTCAGTGTCACACAACTGCATATTACCAGTAGCAGTATTACCGTTGCAATGCAGAAATCTAAAACTTCTAGTGTACAGTACTATAAACTTTCCAATAAGGTGGTGGAAATAAATGATCTTACTATGGTTAGTCAGAAAATGTAAAACATCATTTCCAACGCTGCTGGTAGTAACCCATATAAGGGTAGCAAATTCTGCTTCAGCGAGTCACAGTATGATTTGAAATGATAGCATAAATGAAAAATAACGTTCATTTTGGAAAATAGTGCAAACAACTTTACATTATGATTTTGCAATACAAA
>NW_020868949.1:707779-710279 GCF_003789085.1 Penaeus vannamei
AGTAAGTAGTAATGTTTTCAGTGAAAATACAGTGTATTTTGATGTTCCTTTATCTATGAAAAAATTATTACCATTATGATTATGATGTTTTTACTTTCTTTGCCCTTTTCTTGGTCAGTAATCTCTTTTATTCCTTCTTTTTTTACCTCTCTTTTTTCTGTGCCTCCACATCATCTCCCTTTAAATCTCCTTCCCAATTTTATTTTAGTGCCTGAATCAAAAACTTTTGAAAACATTGTCTTTCATTTTACTAACAAGTGTAATTACGTTTTCCAGGAACCCAAATATTCAGGGTACTTGACCTCTGAACAAGCTCTGGCTGATTATGTTGAACTCCTGGCTTATCTCAAGACGGTCATCAGAGGAGCAAAGAACAGTCCTGTGATTGTGTTTGGAGGGTCATACGGGGGAATGTTGGCAGCATGGTTCCGTATAAAATATCCTCATATAGTGCAGGGGTATGGTTCTGACAGTATTGAACTGAAAGTTTGTGTGTTTGTTGGAAATTGAATTCTACATATTGCTTAAGATTTTCTGATACATGGTGGGGGTGGTCAATATCATAATTTTATTTTTTTATGTCAGTGTATGCTATTTTACAGAAATATAACAATACAAATACCATTTCTAGGGCAATAGCAGCTTCAGCTCCAATACTGCAGTTCACAGGCCTGACCCCATGTGAGAAGTTTGGACAGTTGGTCACAGCAGATTTTGCCAAAGAGTCTAAGGAATGTGCTGAAGTCATTCGTAAATCCTGGGCTGCAATTGATGCTGTCACCGCAGATGGTAAGGAAGAGTAATTTTTGTCTTTATTTATAGTTATTCCAACTTTCAAAGTTAGATTTTACGGGAGTTAGATGGTATTCTTGATGTCCTTTATATATGTTATACTTATTTCTAAATGCTGAATATTACAGATTTCTCTCTTCTCTTCTACCCTCTCTCTCTAATGCTGATAAATATATTTCACAAGTGCAGTTGTCAGTCCTTCTTGTCCTAGGCGCCTTGTGACATCATAGCATTGTTGACCATAAATGGTCTTCTCAAATAGAGTTAATTGGGGTTGGAAGACCCTTTCTGATATTTAACAAAAGAATAAATTTTCTTTTGTACATTAGACTCTGGACTGGCATGGCTTACCAAAGAATGGAAGCTATGCAAGCCACTGAAAGGAAAAGATGATGTAAAAACACTGAAAGCATATTTAATGGATGTGTGGACCAATTTAGCAATGGTGGATTATCCCTATCCATCTGATTTCTTGGCACCACTTCCTGCTTACCCAATCAAGGTAAGGATTTTATCACTACCTCTTCAATACAAGAAATTTCCTTTAAAGCACATAATAGAATACTTTATTGATTCTTATTTATAGTTATGTCTCAATAATAACATAAGATCATAAATGGTCTGCAATGTATTGCAAATTATCTCCCAGTGACTTTGACTTTCAATACTTGATTTTTTAAATGTCTTTAAAGGAAGTATGCAGTCAGCTGACAAATCCAGGACATGGGCCAAAGCTGCTGTTAGAAGAATTGTTCAGTGGTCTTACTGTTTATGTCAACTTTACCGGAGAGACAAAGTGCGTCAATATCGATCAGCAAGCAGATGTGAGGTTGGATGATCAAGGATGGGATTTTCAGGTAATCATGATTTTTTCTTATGAATGAAGTATGATGTAATATCATGTTTCAGCAAGAATTTCAGAAATTCTTTTAATTTTCATTGTATTTCTCATTTTTGAAGGTGCTTTTCAGATGTGTTCTTATTCAGGGCAATTAGAAGAATATAAAGTCTATAATGAAGTTGTTCTTTTAAATGTACATTGAATGGTTTTTGACATTGCTTTTCTCTAGGCATGTACAGAAATGGTGATGCCATTTTGCTATGATGGAGTCAATGACTTCTTTGAGCCAGCAGACTGGAACTTTGAGGAGTATGCAGAAAACTGCCACCAGAAGTGGGGAGTGTATCCCCGTCCAATGATGGCACCAAAAATATATGGTGGGAAGGAATTATCAGCAGCAAGCAACATAGTTTTCAGGTAATGTTGTTTTCCCAAATAAGTCTTGTAATGAATGAATACTGTTTTGATCATATTTGTTGGTTTGAAAGTTCAGTTTTCTTTACTTTTTGACATTTATTCACAGCAATGGCAACTTAGACCCATGGTCAACTGGAGGAGTTCTGTGGAATGTGAGTGACTCTGTGGTCTCTGTGATCATCCCAGAAGGTGCGCATCACCTTGACCTTAGGGGCT
Source organism: Penaeus vannamei (assembly GCF_003789085.1). Taxonomy (NCBI): domain Eukaryota; kingdom Metazoa; phylum Arthropoda; class Malacostraca; order Decapoda; family Penaeidae; genus Penaeus; species Penaeus vannamei. The sequence continues at coordinate 710,046 of NW_020868949.1, forward strand.
CTAATCCCAATGACCCCGAGTCGGTCATTGATGCCCGAAGAGTTGAAAAGGAATTTATCAAGACATGGATAAATGAATACAGAAGTGCTCATAATTTAATAGGTAATGACATAAAGAATACCAACACATTTGAAGTTGAGGAGCCTCATTTATAGATCTGTTTTATAATGAAGCAGTAAAACCCATCTTCATTCATGATATTGCTTGGTCACATTGATATTGATTATATATGTT
>NW_020868949.1:725279-730279 GCF_003789085.1 Penaeus vannamei
TAAAAATGAAATGCTTTATATATGGATTTCTTACGTTTCATTAAACTCCATCGGATATTGCAGTTGCCAATGTGCCTAAAGGCAGAACAGCAACAAATTCAAGAAACAATCTCCACATTCACTCAAGCTGGACAAAGCTTGATAATAAACCTTGGTAAATATTGTACCTGAACCAATTCAGTGAATACATATATCTATATGATATAACATGCTACAACAGTTAAATGTCAGAAAGCCTCAAACAGCAATCAACATAAAACTGCCTTTCCTTATGATTTAACCTAATTACAACAGGATCTCCCAGAACCATAGCAAACCATGTGCCAGATGCCACACAGAGTCAGCTCCTCAAGGAGTGAATTAGAAGTGCATGAAATAAAGATTTAACCTATTCTCTATGCTCTTAAGTAAATGTTTGTATAGATGATAAAAAAGGCCTGAAGCCAACTTTTAATTGAATATTTCTCATCAGTCTAGAGCCAGAACCAAACAAGTAAAGAATTTGATGTGTACTGCATAGAGCAGGGTCAACCACACATGATATGGTGAAATGTTATCCTGGCAAGAGAGATGGTCTAGCCATGACATGATAGGATGTCAGCCATTATAAGTGTGTTGAGGAAGCTTTCTTTACTCTTTGTCTGTTAAGGAATTCAAAATCCAGGGTGTTTTCTCCCGATAGATACTCTTTTCCAAACAAATGCACATCATGGAAAATGAAACTTCATCTCTGAAGATAAAAGATAAAGTAGCTGCTGCTGGTATATATTTCTATTCTAAATAACTTCCCTACTTTCAGTTTTAAGAAGAAAACTTCTGAAAAATGTAGATTTCATTATTTTAACAACTCAGACACAAAAGATTCAGGACCAACTGTTTTGGACTGTTCATATTGGAATTACTTGTTTCTATTTAAAAACTTTCAAGAAGTGTAGAATATGTTTTCATAGTATGTGCTTGCATTTCATATGCTTGATCATCCAACTGGTCTAAATAGAATAGGGTTATTTCCACATGCAGAACATATCTGTGATTCTGTTTTTTTTCACCCATTGGTGTAGATATAACTTAAATGCAAACTTTGTCAGAGAAATAGAAAATAGGTATTCATTTATATTTCTGATTTATTTTTTTAATTTTTTTTTCCAGTGAAAACTGTATATTTGCCAAAAACACAGTACAGAGTGAATATTGAAATATTATTTTTCAGTTGAAAACTTGAAATTGTGAATTATAATCTGCCTTGTCATTGCAGGTGAGATGGTAGCATAGAAGGAAAATGTCACTATACGGAGAGAATGTCCGCTCTCCTTTGGAGCAAGTGTGGAGGCAGTTTGTACCTCAAGGGTATGACCAAGCACTACGCAATGCCTTCTATAATGTTGCAGCTGTCATCTTTGTCGGGGCGGCTGCTGCAGCTGCTTGGTCCGTATACAAAATATTTGAGGTATGTTTCTATTGTTGATCTCTTTTGACATTTTCTTTATTTTTTATGTTATTTTTTGTTATTTTTTAAAAACTTGAACCGCTTATATATGATTTACATATTTAGTATTTGTTTATTGAGTTTAATGATCTATACTTCAAACCAGTCATGGGTGTTTTTTATGTCAAAATTTATACCAAGTGAAATGTGTAGATATAACAATTGGAATTCATATACAGTTTAAGAATCTAGAAAAATAATATTTAACATTATTGAATAGAATCAGTGACAGTACAAGTTGTATGTATTTTTGCCAGTGTACATATTTTATGTATGGATGTATGGAGTGGTTTCTCCCATCCCAATGTGGATCACATATATATCTCCTTCCAGTTTCTCTCAATTTTGAGGGAGTGGGAAAGATCTTACAGAATACAAATTACAAAAATTATAAATTGTAAAATCATATTGTGAGTCATATCAGCTAAATTCATATTGTGAATGAAAAGAAATCCTTTTTGTTCTTGATTAACATATAACTTTGACTTTCTCTGTTTCTGTCTTCATAGCCTTTTGTGCAGCCATTGCTATGGGCAGTTTTAATTGGTTCGCTACTGCATCCTGCCAAAGATGCATTAACACGGTGGACTCGAAACTGGCTTTTAGACGTGAGGGCGTCACATAGTCTTCTGTCAGTGTCAGTAGCTCTGCTTCCATTACATTTTCTTGACACTACATCTGAAGTTGTTGGCAGGTTTGTATGTTCAAATCTATATCTTTGCATGGAAAGAACCTATAGATCTTTACCTTTTTATTATTGGATAAATATAGAATATGCCTGGTAACACCAACACATGCAAAATGTATTCCAGCCTAAAGTTTGAATAAAGATCAAACTTGGGTAGCAATTAATATAGGACATGTATTCAACAGATTTGTTGTGAGGCATGTGCGGAGTGTTGTGACGGTTACAGTTATCTTACCACTCTTTTACATCATTATCCATCACACCCCCACATTCCTGTCCACTCTTGCCTACACTCTTTGTTCAGCTACTATGTCAGTGATCACAGTTATTGTGTCAGTGGTGACATACAATGGCTATGTTGTGAGTATACAATGGTTTTCTTATTAAATAATGTCATATTGTGCAGTTAGTTTTGTATAAATTGAATTTGGTATTAGATACCTTATGGGTGACATATGATAGGCATGTGAACTTGTAACATTTCTATCATACCATGAGTGTAAATTTAAATGCTGTAGCTTTTCTCCAAGTTGTAATTTCAAAATTACAAATAGTTGGAAAGTTAATTGACTGTTGATACCATATCTTATGAAGGAGTAGCCAAAGGAAAAATTAACATATTACAAAAGCATTAATATTAAGAAAAATCATTCTGTCATTCACAATTCTATATCTAAAGGAATGAGATCCATTTTTTTCTTTTCTTTTCTTTTCTTTTTGTAGGTTTTAACAGTAATTTTTGGATACCTTGTGGCTGTGGTATTCTTCTGGTCTTCAGCAACTAGAGATGTCTTGGGCCGCATGAGTCTGGCCGTGTGGGTCATGGCAGCAGCTGGCATGTCTGGTAAAGTTGAAGCAAGGCTTTGTATTTTCTTTGGTTTTATGTATATATTACTAATGTGAATATCCTTGTTGTGTATTATTATTAATATTCATCATTATTATTGATTGAAGTTTAATGTGCAAATCTCATTTTATTTAGTAAAATCTGGAAACAAAAATAATTCTGGAACAAATAGGTTTTCTTCGAATTTTAGGTTTGTGGCCAGCAGGAAGTGTTCCAGTCTTTATTATCCTGTGTCTTCTGCTTGTGGCTGGTCTAGTGACTGAAATCATGGATGTATTTTCTGCTAATAAGGCTGCTAGTAAGTCAAGACAGTTTCATGTTGTTCTGCATTCCATATGAATTACCTGTGTATTTCACTCTTTGTTCTTCCTTATTCTCGTCTTTCGCTCTTCTCTCAACTTTTGTTTTCTTCTCTTCTCATTTTTTCTTCTCTGATTGTATGTTTTTTCTTTCCTTCATTCTCTCTTTCTTTCCTTTGTTTTTTCTCTCTTTCTTGTTCTTTTTTTTGATCTTTCGTTCTTCCTTCCTTCTTCCTTCCTTTCTTTCTCCTTTTCTTTCTTTCTTTGGACCCAATGATGTTTGATTGGTTTGCCAGATGTAGTGATGTGACTTGAAACTGTCAACTGGTTAATGATTTGATATATTGTTCTGTATTATTCATTTTGTTGCATAAGTTGCTATATATTTTTTGTATATAGGATTTTGTATAATTTTCCAAACCTTTTGACAGAAGGTGATGATGCTAGCATTATTGAGGCAGCATTGTTAGTGTGTCTAGGCAACGCATCTGCAATAGAGAATGTGACATGTGAAGGACAAGAGAAGGTAAGGGAAAACATCTGATTCAGGAGCTTTTTGAATTTTGGTGTTTTATGTTGAAGTGTTGTGGCTACAATGTTTTTTTTCTTAGTTTTAATTAATTTATTTATTTTGTTTGTTAATTTTGTTAACTGCTATGTTTGCATTACACTGCATGCATTGTTTGTGGGAAAGGATTTTTTTACATGTATACATTGTGAAACGTACCAAATAGGCTGTAAATTGTGCTTTTTTCATTTCAAAAGTAAATAAATGAAATTGGAGGTGTTTTCTTGATTTTTTGTTTGCTTTTGCACATCAGTACAATATTATTTTGTTGTGGAATTAGGATTTCTTTTATTGTTGCAGATGTTTCTGTTCTGTTGCAATTATTATTATTATTATTATTATTATTATTTGCATTGCAGGAGAAAAGAGAAATGGAAGGTATTGGAACAGGTGGATCACTTTCACCTGTTACCGAGGAGGACAGTGTAGAGGACATAGGCAACAAGGAGTCTCCCTCTAGACTCTCATCAATCCCAGAAGTAACCACAACATCTCCTGCTGAGACTGACGAAGGAGCTACTGATAATGACCTGGATAAGGACACACAGCAAGAGTATACATCAGACTTGGACAATGGGGATCAAACTCAGCTGCTGAAGGAGGATGTATCTGCGTCACTCTCACCGAAGCAAGAAGAGAAGATGCACCAGGCGACTGAGCAGAAGCCACATGCTGTAAGTCAGACCTCAGTGTCCAGCAACATGAGACTTGATTCACAACTTGATTCCAGTCCCTACCCTAACCAAGAGCACCCTGACCTGGGACGTACTCCTTTGATCAATAAGCACCACTTGAAAGTTATTAACACACCTCCCAGATCACCCAGTCGTCAGCGTACTAATAGTGGAAATGCAAACACCCCAATTCCCAGATGGCTGACACCACACTATCTGCCCAGTGCAGAAAGGATGGTGCCAGTCTATATTACAGGAAGTGGGGGATCAGGTTGGGTAGAAGTTAGAAACAGTGCCCGTGTCATCCCAGTGCGTCACCTGTCAAGTGTTTCTAAAGATTCCCCTTTGGCAGTTTCTCAAATGTATACCCCATATCAGGTAAGGCCTTTGATATAGGTAGACTTCTGGTTTCATGCATCCTAAGTGTAATCTCGCAGT
>NW_020868949.1:752779-755279 GCF_003789085.1 Penaeus vannamei
CTTTCATTTTCCAGGCCGTTTCTGTCCTTGCCTTTTTTAATTACAGTTGTACTTCGCAAAACTTCAATACTTTATATAGACATTTTCAAATAAGAATGATGGTACAGGAATGTCTTGGCTTGCTTTGTATGAATTGATTATCATTTGTCAAACTTCACTAAATATAGGATAGTTGTTTGATTACAGAAATTTGAGACATTCTAATTATTTAAGGTTGAAGGTTAAACTTAACAAAATATTTAAGTGAAATTTATAGGTTGGTTCTTGGGGTAGTTTGCAAAAGTATTTCTTATTATGTTGAATAGTAAATCAGCCAGTAGCTGTAAAAATTTGAGTTATTTCTTGTAAATTTCACTTTAACCAATTTAAGGCCAACTTGGGAAGAAACCCCAGTAAAAAAAACTAATATTTGATTTTTTAGAACTTCATCATCATTGCAAGTTCAGGCAGTTGGGGCTGTAAAGATATAGCTTTACTTTTTCATGTGGCAGTTTGTAAACTTTGTGACACATGTTGCTCACGGCAGCCGTAACACAGGCATTCTATATTGTATATTCACACCTCCTTTTATGATTTACAAACATCCTCTCTCTAACTCTTGCATCTCATATTTATTGCATTTCTTCATGTCATTTGATCTTTCACCTTTCTTTTTCTTTTGTGTTTCATCTTTCTGCAGCAGCAGCAGCTTTTTTTCTATTAGGTATGTAATGGCTATTAAGAGTTGAAATATGGAGGTTCACAATTCTTTTAGCTATACAGTAATTCATTACAGTATATATGTGTCCAAAGATTTTATTTAGGTATTTTCTGTTCTGACTAGTTAAAAATAGAATAGCACTTGTATATGGATATCGTTTCGCATATTTTTTGGGGACAGTGTTAAGGATGCTCTCTTTTAATGTTAATATAATTCCTCTTCCTCTTGCTTACAGCATTCAGACGTACAATTCAAGTAAAAGGATTCTCGGACATGTTCAACTTTTCATTAGTATTCCTCATTTTGCCTGTGCTTGAGGTTTTCTCTGCTGTGATTTTTGCGCTCTAGAAATTTTAAGATTGAATTAACTTGCATAAGGATTGCAAGGAGAACAACTTACATGAAACATGTTTATTGGTAGATACTACCTACTTTGCATATTATGGACACTGTTATAAAGGGAACATTTTCTGTTGTAAAAGATATGACTTTGATGAAAGTGGATGAAATTCCTTTTTACTACTTAGAAGTTGCCGAGTTCATAACCTATAATTTTTTTTTTCCTGCGATCCCTTGATACTAATCGGTGACCTAATAACCAGTGACTTTTTTGTGTTATGTCTATAGTAAAGTATAAAATCAAACTTGCATTATTACTTCCCTCTCTTTTTTTAAAATTCAGGTATGAGTTTTGTTTTTATTTCAGCCATAAAAAATGAAAAAGAAATTACAACCCTTGAACAATTTTATAAAAAAAATATTTGTAGCCTCCCCCCTTAAAAAAAGGGGGGAAAAAAGGTGGCTTGCACAGTATTTTCCAATGTAATTATATAGGCTGCTTGAGATCTGAAGCTAAACACTTTTCAAACTCATTTATTTTATAAACGTTCTAATATGAGCAATGTAAAATCACAAATTAAAGAAGAGGTTCAGTGTGTCGTTCAATCAATGTATTAAAAAAACATCTCCCTACATTTGGAAGTTAATGGTATCCTTGTGTTTGAAGCAGAGCATCCAAACCTGGCTGTATATTTTTATATTTGTCAATTGATGACACAAGGGGAAACTGTAAATATGAACAGGATAACAATACAGTCTTTATTTGCACACTATAACCATTATCATCCACAGATCCTAAGCAGTTAGCACTGCTTTAAACACAACATAAAAATATAAAGGAATATAAAACTATAAAATATAATCAATCTAAAAACTTTATACAATCTCATTTTTTGGAAACATACTTTGGATACAAACCAAAAATCAGTTGTTCAAATTTTACTTTTCACAAAGAATCAAATTTGATTAGAAGAAGAAGAAGGGAAATATATTATGATTTGATTTGAGAGATTTTCTATTTTGTTTTTGGTAATCCAGATCAGTTGCTCCATGGTCCATGTTGGAGTTTTGAATCCCAAAGGATATCCCACCTCCCTGGTTTGTACATAGTTTTCCAAGCTGTAGTAACAACCAGTGCTACTTACCACGGTGCTACATGCAAAGCTTGGTAGATCACCACCCGTGAAGTCTCGTTTCGAGCAACTGGGCGGTTAGTCCCTGACTGACGACGTTCAGCCAATAGGGTGGTCGGCACAGTTGCACTCTGGACCCCCGACGCCCTCCTCGCAGGCTTCCTTGCAGAATTCGTCAATGGGGCTCAAAGTCGTGGACTTGATCGGCAGGTCCGTGTGAGGGTTAATGGTCGTTACTTCGTCCTTGATGCCATTGCTGTCAGGCCTGATGACTGAGATGACAACTCTCTCAGATATTATGACGCGAACCTCGACCGTACCCTCAGGC
>NW_020868949.1:806775-821775 GCF_003789085.1 Penaeus vannamei
TAATATTAAAACATCTCGGGGATCTGTTGAATATTAATCTCGATGCCTCATCTCACTCCGTCTTCCTCGTCCTCCTCCGTCTTCCTCGTTCCCTCCTCCGTCTTCCTCGTCTTCCTCGTCCTCCTCCGTCTTCCTCGTCCTCCTCCTCGTCTTCCTCCGTCCTCCTCCGTCTTCCTCGTCCTCCTCGTCTTCCTCGTCCTCCTCCTCCGTCTTCCTCGTCCTCCTCCTCCGTCTTCCCGCTCCTCGTCTTCCTCGTCCTCCTCCTCCGTCTTCCTCGTCCTCCTCGTCCTCGTCTTGCTCCTGCTCCTGCCGCTCCTGTTCCTCCTCCTTTCCTTCTTCTCGTCTCCTTTCCCTCCTTTTTTTTTGCTCTTTGTCCTCTCTTTCTCCTCCTCCTCCTCATGATCCTGCTTATTCTTCCTTTTTTTCACTCTCCTCCTCCTCCTTCTCCTCTTCTTCTCCTCCTCCTTTACTTACCATTTCCCTTCCTCTCCTCCTCATCCTCATCCTTATCATCCTTATCACTCCCTCCACCTCTTTCAACTCCTTCCTTTCCTTTCCTCCCCCTCCCCCCCCCCTTATCGGCTACCGGGCGTGAGAGAGGCGAGGGGTGGGAGGTGGGGGAGGGGCATTGGTAGGGCGCGAAGGACCGTGTTCGGGTAAAAGGGTTAGTTGTACGGCGGGCGTGGGCGTGAATGGTAGTCGAGAAGCATTAGCATTGAGCGGAGGGGTGGAAGAAAGGGGGGGGGCAGGGAAAGGGGAAAGGGGAGAAGAAGGAGGAGGGGGAAGGAAATGGGAATAGGAAAACGAGGAGAGGAGGAAAGAAGATAGGGAGAAGTAGGAGGGGGAAGTAAAATGGGAGAAGAGAGAACGAGGGAAGAGGAAGTAAAGGGAGGACAGTAGAGGAAAGAAAAGGGAGAAGAGGCTGAAGAAGAGGGGATAGGAGGAGAGAAGAGGAGGGAGCAGAAGAAGAGAGCGAGAACAAGACTAACAATATGAGTAGAAAACAGGAATAAAGAAAGAAGGAACAAGAAAAAAGTAGATAAAAAAGAAAAAATAATAAATAGTAATAATAATAGATAAAAAAGGAAAAAATAAGAAATAGTAATAATAATAGATAAAAAAGAAAAAAAGGGACCCCGGGCGCCGTCGAAGGGACCCCGGCCAGGACGTCGGTGGCCGGACTAGCCGCTCACGTCAGCCCGAGTGTCAGCGCCGTCCGCCGGCCTCCGCGGCTGACGGCTGGCGGGCGATGTGGGAGAAGGGGAGGGGGGGGGGTGGAAAGAGGAGGAAGGAGAGTGGTGTTGGGGGATGAAGGGAGAGAGGGGGGAGGAGTGATGTTGGGGGAGAGGAGGGAGAGAGGGGGAGGAGTGATGTTGGGGAAGGAGGAGAAAGGGAGGGAGAAGGGGATGGGGAAGAGGAGGGGGGGGAGGGGGGTGGGAAGAGGAAGGGAGAGTGGTGTTGGGGGAAGAGGGAGAAGGGTGATGGAAGAGGAGGGAGAGAGGGAGTAGAGTGATGTTGGTGGGATGAAGGAGAGAGAAGGGGGGGGGGAGTGATGTTGGGGGAAGGAGGGAGGAGGGAGAAGAAGGAGAAAGGGAGGGAAGAGGGGGGGAGAGGAGGGGAGGGAGGAGGGTGGAAGAGGAAGGGAGATGATGTTGGGGGAAGGAGAGAAGGGTGGAAGAGGAGGAGAGAGGAGTAGAGTGAAGTTGTGGGATGAAGGGAGAGAGGGGGGAGGAGTGAGAAGGAGGGAGAAAGGGAGGGGAGGGGATGGAAGAGGAGGGGGAGAGGGAGGGGTTGGAAGAGGAGGAGAGAGAGTGGTGTGAGAGAGGGAGTAGAGGATATTAGGGATGAAGGGAGAGAGAAGGGGGGAGAGATGTTTGGGGGGAAAGGAGGGAGAAGGGAAAGGGATAGAAGGATAAGAGAAAGGAGAGAGAGGAGAGGGAAGGGATAGAGGGAATGAGAGGGGGGGGAGGAAGGAGCGGGATGTCTCTGGACTCGAGTGTCGAGAATGCGAATTGATGTTCCAGGTGTGGTGAGGGAATGTTCACGTCGTTGTTTATGCTGTTGTCAGATGGTGTTGTCACTGTTGTCCTGGGTGTGTTGATGTCACCGTGGCTTGGTGGCAGGTTTGGATAATGCGGCGCGGAAGCCTGACAACACCATCATCTGATAAGGTGGCAGCGATGTCACTATGTTATGATGTCAGTGTGCTTTTTTTTTTTTTACTTTTTTTTATGAAGATGATGATGATGGCGATACAACAACTCGCTAACAAGACAAGCTAGGTCGACACATCTCGCGCTGGAGACGCACCGGAGCGACGTCGAGGCCTGGCGCTTTCTCTCTCTCTCTCTCTCTCTCTCTCTCTCTCTCTCTCTCGCTCTCTCTCTCTCTCTCTCTCCTCTCTCTCTCTCTCTCTCTCTCTCTCTTCTCTCTCTCTCTCTCCTCTCTCTCTCTCTCTCTCTCTCTCTCTCTCTCTCTCGCTCGATCTCTCTCTCTCTCTCTCTCTCTCTCTCTCTCTCTCTCTCTCTCTCTCCTCTCTCTCTCTCTCTCTCTCTCTCTCTCTCTCTCTCTCCCTCTCTCTTCTCTCTCTTCTCTCCTATCTCTCTCTCTTCTCTCTCTCTCCCTCTCCCTCTCCCTCTCCCTCCCTCCCTCCCTCCCTCCGCCCCTCCCTCCCTCCCCCCTTCCCTCCCTCCCCCCCTCCCTCCCTCCCTCCCTCCCTCCCTCCCCCCCCCCCCCCCCCCCCCCCCCCCCCCCCCCCAGGACGCTGCGTCATCCCAACATGCTGATACCGTCTGATGGCGTCAGTCGATGATGATTAACTAGCGAGGCAGGTAGCGGGTCGCAGCGGCTACGGCGGTGGCGGTGACAGCGGGAGACAGCTGGCCGAGTGACAGCAGGAGAAGGCGCTCACCGGGGGGGTGCCGAAGGTGACACCTGATGCTGTCGGGTGCTGTTGGGCGCCCTCCTCTTCCTCCGGCGACGGCGTGGCAGGGGCGCCGGGGGATTTTCGTCGCTTCTGTCGGGGATCTGACGGCGCGCGGAGCCGGTCGATCGCCCGCCGTTGGTGTGGGATGGGATGGCGATTAGTGGCGGGAGGGGAGAGGGAGAGGGGGAGAGGGAGAGGAGACGAGAGAGGGAGAGGGAGAGGGAGGAGAGAGGAAGAGAGAGAGAGAGAGGGAGAGAGGGAAGAGGAGAAAAGAGGGAGAGGGAGAGGAGACGAATGAGGAGAAGGAGAGGAGACAATGAGGAGAGGGAGAGAATGGGAGAAGAGAGAGAGAGACGAGGGAGAGAAGAAGGAGAGAGAGGAGAACGAGAATGAATTCTGAATGGAAACGACGTCGTTGTCACCCTCCCCCCCTCACCCTCGCGCGAATTCGCCACTTGCCGCGGCAGTTGGAGTAATGGAAGTTTTCCGCGAATGATTTTCATTATGTAGAAGCTCGAAGGGATGCCAGCGAAGCAGGAGAGCGAGGCGATTCCATTAAGCAGAAGGACAAGAAGGTCTAATTAAGCAGAAGGAGCCTCGGACACGGCGAGGCTGGCTGCTGCTCCGCTCGCCTCTCTGCCATTCCAAGGAGGCGAATCTTGGAATGGCTTCTTGGTTGGAATGGCGCTTGTTGGTGGAGGATTCGAATGTGCTTGCGATAGATAGACTGGAATAGATAGAGAGTAGATGGATTGAAAGGGGTAGATAGATAAATGGAGAGAGAGGGAGGGAGGGAGAGAGAGAGAGAGAGAGAGAGAGAGAGAGAGAGAGAGAGAGGAGAGAGAGAGAGAGAGAGAGAGAGAGAGGAAATAGGAGAAATAGAGGAGAGAGAGAAAGAAATAGAGAGAGAAACGAAATAGAGAGAAAGAGAGAGAGAGAAGGGGGGGGGAGTAAAGAATGTAGGAAGATCAAATTGAAATTGAGGTATAGAGAGGGAAGAAAAAAAGAAAAGTAGACACAGAGAGAGGAATTAAGATGATACCAAGAAGAGGAAAAATAGGAGGCGAGGGAGAAGAAGAAGAAGAAAACAGGAATAAAGGGAAGGAGAAGGAAAGACCTAAGCCGCGAAGACGGAAGAGGGGAGACCAGAAGAAAGAGAAGAGAGGAAGCGAGCGTTGGTAATATTTGAAGAACACGGGGTGAATGCCGGACAATGCAACGACCCGCTTCCTTGCTGAATATTGCATCATATTTGGGTCCTAACCGCCACATCCTCACTTCCCCCCCCTTCCCCCCTTCCCCTCCATTCCATACTCCCTTTCCCCTCTCCGCCGTCCCAAGCTCCAAACTCATCTTCACTCCTTTGATCTATGCTAGTGATCCACTTCCCACCTCGAAAACTCGGAAACGCTTCATTCACTCCCCCACCCCTCGGCCCCCTTCCCGCATCTCCCTCCCAGTCCACAACTCATCTTCACTCCCTGGACACTTCCAACTCATCTCGACTCGCCCCGACTCTCCTGTTCTGTTTGTTTTCCAGCCACTCATTATACCCTGGCTTCTCTCTCCTCTCCTCGCGATAGAATCCCTGAACTTCGGCCTACTTCCCCCCTTAACTCAACTCATCTCTAACCCCACTGTCCATTGACCCCCAACCACCCCGGACACCCCTCCCCTGGACTCCAACCTCACCTCACTTCTCTCTCCTCACCTGACACAACCGTCAACCCCGACATCCCTCTCGTCCCCTCTTTCCTTCCTCTCCCTTCCCCATCGTCTCCCTCCTCCTCCCTCATTCCTCTTTTTCCCCTCATTCCCATTCCTCTCCCTTTTTTCACCTTTTCCTCTCCCTCTCCCATACTGCTTGAGTTCCTCCTTCCTGCTCTTCTCCACGCTCCCTCATTTGGATCCTTTCCTCCTCCTTTCCCGCTTCGTTCTCCCTTCTCGACCGGCCTACCTCTCCTCTTCTTCCTCCATCATCATATCTCTCTTCCCTTCTCCCTTTCGCCACTTCGTTCCCTACGCTTCCCATCGCTATCCGCTTCTCCCGTCCTTGCCCCTCTCATTCCCTCATTCGCTCTCCTCGTCCCTCACATTCCTCTCCCTCTTCGCCTCTCTCCTCCTATTCCACTTCTCCCCATCTCGCGTTCCTATCATCTCTCTTCCTCTCTTTGCAAGCCCTCTCCCTCGCTACATTCCCTCCTCTACCTACCTATTTCTCTTTTTCCAATCCTCATTCCCTTCCCTCTTAATCTCCCGTCTCCCCTCCTCCCATTCCCCTCCCTCCCTCATCTTCTATGCCATGATCTGCGTGCATATGACTGACCAGGTGGGATCCCTGTGTCACCTGATCTCTTCGATCTCTCTCATCTCCCTCTCCCCCTCTCTCCCTCTCCTTCCCCTCTCTCCTCTCTCCTCCCCCCTTCCCTTGTACCACTACCCTTGTTTGGATGTTCTGTGCTTTCCCCTCATAGACTCCCCTCTCTTCCCTTCCCCTCTCCCCTCCCCTCCCCGCCTCTGCCCCTCATTGTCTTTCCTCTCCCTCTCTCCTCCCCGTCCCTCCCCTCACTTACTGATCCTTATTATTGCGGGATTGTACTTCGGACGAGGTGATAGAGACAGATAGAGGATGAGGAAGAGAGGAAAATAGGAGAGAAAGTGGGAGAGAGAGAGAGAGGGAAGAGAGAAAAAGGTAGAGGAATGGGGTAAGCGAGAGGAGAGAGAGAGAGAGAAAGAGGAAGAGAGACGTGGACGAGAAGCGGGAATAGATCAAGAAAGGGGAGAAAGGAGAGAGAGAGAGAGAAAGAAAGAGAAGAGGATAAGAACGAGGCAAAGAAGAGAGGGGAAAACGAAAGAAAGGAAGAAAGACGGAGAGAAATAGACAACCTCCCCACCAAAGACGGGGCATGAGAGACAGAGCAGAACCACCCGAACCCGAACCAGAGGGGAGCAGCATAGACAAAGGGGAAACGAGGGGAGAGTCGTTGAGGTCGGGGCTTTCTCTCTCTCCCTTAAATTAATAACCTTCTTACCTGGACGCTAAGTAATTCAGAGAGGGAAAAGGAAAAATGTTGCAAGCTTTTTAATGTTGCAAGCGGTTTGTGTCGAATCTGACCCGAGGCATGACCGCTTCTTTGACCTAATGCGATAACGAGAGTTAATGGTTCCGGTAATGGGCGTCCCCCGTGCTAGTTACCGGGAGAAAGATAATGTTGTTGTGATAATGGGAGATGGATATTTTTCCTTACCTTTTTTTTTTTTTTTTTTTTTTTTTTTTTTTTTTTTTTTTTAGGTTTGTGATGTTTTGTTTTTGTCGTAGTTTCCCCCCTCTGTCGTGTGTTGATCATCATCATCATCATCATTTTCTTCTTCTTCTTCTTCTTCATGATAATAACAAATAGTAATGGTGATCATATAGTAATGATAGTGATGATGATGATGATGATGAAATGAAAATGATAAATGATAATGATGTTAATGGGATAAAAACGTGACATAATAGTAATAATAATAATTATGATAGTGATAATGATAATATACATAATGATAAATATAAATAAAAATTATAAGAAAATGACCATCCTGATCATAATAATGCAAATTATAATAACACTGACATGGTAGCGATGATAGCGGTAGTACTGATAAGATACCATTCAAAAGTGAACAGCGAAAATAGACCTAAAAATGAACATTGCAACAACCGCACTTTCCTCCTCATGGTCGTCGACGTTATTGACATCGTGACAGCAGCAATTGCAATGCTCACACTCCGCCACGCACTCCCATCGCCAGCCGCCATTTCCATCACACCGGCATTACCATTGGAGGGGCACCATCAGATCGCCACGGTCACTGTAGAGACGCTATTAGTCATCGGCATTGTCACTGTAGGGACACCATCAGATCGTTACTGTCACTGTAGACACCATCACATCGTCACTATCACTGGAGGGACACAGTCAGATCGTCATTGTCACTGTAGGGACACCATTAGATCGTCACTATCACTGGAGGACACCATCAGATCGTCACTGTCACTGGAGGATCACCATTAGATCGTCACTGTCACTGTAGAGACACCATTAGATCGTCACTATCACTGAGGATCGCCATAAGACGTCATCACTGTAGGGACACCATTAGATCGTCACTATCACTGTAGAGACACCATCAGATCGTCACTATCACCGTAGAGACACCATCAGATCGTCACTATCACTTTAGGGACACCATCACAACGTCACTATCATGGAGGGACACCATTAGATCGTCACTATCACTGGAGGGACACTATTAGTTATCGTCACTGTCACTAAGGATCACCATTAGATCGTCACTATCACTATAGAGACACCAATTAGATCGTCACTATCACTGACACCATTAGATCGTTCACTATCACTATAGGACACCATTTGATCGTCACTATCACTATAGAGACACCATTAGATCGTCACTATCACTATAGAGACACCATTAGATCGTCACATGTCACAGAGACACATTAGATCGTCACTATCACTGTATTAGAGACATCACATTAGATCGTCACTATCACTATAGAGACACCATTAGATGTCACTGTCACTAGAGATCGTCACATCACACCATTAGATCGTCACTATCACTGGAGGGACACCATTATATCGTCACTGTCACTGTAGAGACAACAATAGTCATCGTCACTATCAATGTAGAGACACCAATTAGATCGTCACTCACTATAGACACATGTCACTATAAGGACACCATTTAGATCGTCACCCGTCACTATAGAGACACCATTAGATCGTCACTATCACTAAGTGACACCATCAGATCGTCATTGTCAATGTAGAGACACCAATAGTCATCGTCACTATCATTAGGTTCGTCACCATCATCACCATCATCACTATCATCATATATATGATTTGTACTTGGACTAGTGTTTCTAATAGACCCGCTGCAAGTGCCACGCCCATTCCAGGTAATAGATATCAAATAGATATTACTCGATAATTAGTGGTGTTCGAGGCTGTTCTTGATGGCTATGATTAGATTGGTTGGATTAATGATCGGATTGGCAATTGTAATGGGTGTAATGGCAATGGTAATGATGATGACAATACTAATGGTATCAGGATTAATGGTCTTGCTATTAGTGATACTGCTACTATACTGATAGTAATTATATATGTTAGGGATGATGATGATGATGATGATGATGATGATGATGATGATGATGATGATGATGATGATGATGATGATGATGATGATGATGGTGATGGTATGGTGATGGTGATGGTGATGGTGATGGTATGATGATGATGGTGATGATGGTGATGGTGATGGTGATGGTGAGGTGATGGTGATGGTGATGGTGATGGTGATGATGATGGTGATGGTGATGGTGATGGTGATGGTGATGATGTGGATGATGATGATGATGATGGTGGGTGATGATGATGATGGTGATGATGATGATGATGATGATGATGATGATGATGATGATGATAATGACGATATAAGCATAATTTTTCATACTGTTTATATTGCTATTTCTACTAATGCTGCTGTTGTCATTAGCAAATTAATTACATATAATTTTATTGTGATGAAAATAACCATAACGAAGATGGTGAGAGAGGGAGGAAGAGGAGGACAAAGGACATAATGATAATAATTTTAGGGATTAGTAAACGATAACAATTAATTATTTCGATAATGAGTGAGTGGCAAAAACAAAGAAGGAAAAGAGAGAAAAGAAAAAAAGAAAAGAAAAAAGAAAAGAAAAAAAGAAGAAAGAAAAGAAAGAAAGAGAAAAAGAAAAGAAAAAAAAGAAAAGAAAGAAGAAAGAAAGAAAAGAAAAGAAAAAAAAGATAAAGAAAGATAAAAGAAAAAAATAAGAAAGAAAGAACGAAAGATAGAAAAAAGAAAGATAAAAGAAAGAAAGAAAGAAAAGAAGAAAGAAAATAAGAAAAGAATATAAAAATAAAAAAATAAATAATAACAGAGACCGGACCCCCACCCCCCCCACCCCACCCCACCCCCACCCCACCCTGGCACGCCCGCCATCATCTCTTTGGCTCCGTCAGACTCGCCAAGTACGGGGCGGGCGGGTCTCTTATCGAATTAAAAGTTGTGGCTATCATTTAGATTTCCGCTTATCAAACTAGACGGGGCCGTGTTTCGCTGCCTCCCCGCCTCTCCTCTTCTCTCTCTCTCTCTCTCTCTCTCTCTCTCTCTCTCTCTCTCTTCCTTTCCGATTGGCTTTTTGCTTGATTGTTTTTATGTTTTTTTCTTTATTTTTTTTTATTTATTTTTTTTTTTTTTTTTTTTTAAATCTCCTTCTGCTCCTTCTACCTCCTCCTTTTCTTCTCTTCTCCTCCTCCTCCTCCTCCTCCTTCCTCCTTTTCTTCTGCTCCTTCTACCTCCTCCTCCTCCTCCTCTCCTCTTCTTCGTGTGTTTTTCTTCTTCCTTCTTCTCCTTCACTTTTCCCTTTCTTCCTTCTTTATCTGCTTATGCTCCCACTTCCTCTTTCTTGCTCTTCCTCCTTTTTAGCTCCTCCTCCTCCCCCTCCATCTTCCTTCGTCCCTTCCTTCCTTCTCTTCTGTCTTCCTTCCTCCTTCCTTCTTTTCTTCTTCCCCTTCCCCACGAGGGGAAGAAGGGAAAGGAAAAGGAAGAAAAGGGAGGAAAAGGGGGGAGAGAGGCGAAGGGATACAGCCCCGCAAAACCCTCCCTCCCACCACCTCCTCCTCCCTTCCTCCTCTTCCCCCTCTTCCCTCCCGCCTTCCTTCCCTCCCCTCCTCCCGCCACCTCCCCTCTTCGTCCCTCGGTCAGTCCACAAGAACTTATCTAATTTCGGGCCGGCGGTATTTCATTGTGTGTGTGTGTGTGTGTCCGCGGGCAGGAACAAGTTTTTGGGATTTGAGATTTCAATTATGGCCTCCGCTCGGGTTCCGTGGAGCCGGATTATGAATCGGCTAATTGCATCAGGGAATATCGTGGAAGGGGGTGGGGGGGGGGAAGGGGGAGGGGGGGGAGGGGGGAGGAAGGGAGGAGGGGGAGAAAGGGAAAGGAGAGGGGAGGAGGTGGGGGAGGGGGGGAGCGAGGGGGAAAGGGAGGAAGGGAAGAAAGGGAAAGGAGTGGGGAAGGAGGGGTGGAGGAGTGGGGGGAGGGAGCGAGGAAGGGGGAGGGAGGAAGGGTGGAGAGTGGGTATTGGGGGGAGGGGGGGAGCGAGGGGGGCGGTGGAGTGGGTATTAGAGGGGTTAGAAGGGGGAGGGACTGAGGGGAAGGGTGAGGAGAGAGTAAGGGAGGGTGGGCGTAAGAAAGAGGAGGGGGGGGAGTGAAGTAGGGTATGTGTGGGGGTATGGAAGAGTGGGAGGTGTGTGGTGGGGTGGGGTGGGGAAAACGAGGGGGAGGTGAGGGCGTAGTGAGTGGGAGAGAGGGAGGGGCTGAGGGTATGGAAGGGAATATGGTGGGGGTGAAGAAGGGAGAGGAGTAGAGAGAGGGAGTAGAGAGAAGGGAGAGAGAGGGGCGTAGGGAGAGAGGGGGAGAAGGAGAGAGAGGGGAGAGAGAGGGGGTAGGGAAGAGAGGGGAGAGAAGGGAGGAGAGGAGAGGAAGGAGAGAGAGGGGCGGTAGGAGAGAGGGGAGAACGAAGAGAGAGAGAGAGGGAGGAGACAGAGAGGGCGGAGAGAGGGGCGGTAGGGAGAGAGGGCAGGATCTGGGGGAAGGCAGGGAAAGGTAGGGTAGGAAGAGAGAGGAGCGGAGAAGATAAGATGAGGGTAAGGGAGGTGAGGAAGGGGAGGGAAGGAAAGGAAGGGGAAGAAGAAAGGGGATCAGGCGGTAGGAGGAAAGGAAAGTAAGGGAGTGAGGGAGAAAAGGGAAGAAAAATCTAGGAAGCAGAGGGGAGTAAAATTGGGGAAAGAGATGGCGGAGGTCTAGAATGGATACTGGGAGAGGGAGAGAGAAAGTGAGACTGTGAGAGAAAGAGAGTTGGGGAGAGAGAAGAGAGTTGGAGAGAGAAAGAGAGTTGGAGAGAGAAAGAGAGGAGAAGAAAGAGATTGAGAGAGAGAGTTGGGGAGAAGAGAGTTGAGAAAAGAGAAAGAGAGTTGGAGAAGAGAGAAAGAGAGTTGGAGAGAGAAAGAGAGTTGGAGAGAGAAAGAGAGTTGGAGAGAGAGAAAGAGAGTTGGAGAAGAGAGAGAAGAGAGTTGGAGAAAGAGAAGAGAGTTGGAGAAGAGAAAGAGAGTTGGAGAAAGAGAGTTGAGAGAGAGAGTTGGAGAAAGAGAGAGAGAGTTGGAGAAAGAGAAGAGAGTTGGAGAAGAGAAAGAGAGTTTGGAAAGAGAAAGAGAGTTGGAGAAAGAGAAAGAGAGTTGGAGAAAGAGAAAGAGAGTTGGAGAAAGAGAAAGAGAGTTGGGGAGAAAGAAAAGAGAGTTGGAGAAAGAGAAAGAGAGTTGGGAGAAAAAAAGAGATTTGGAGGGAGGAGAAAGTTCGAGAGAGAGAGAGTTAGAGAGAGAGCTAGAGATTGGAGAAAGAGAAAGAGATTTGGAGAGAAAGAAGAGATTTGGAGAGAAGAAAGAGATTTGGAGAGAGGGAAGATAAATTAAAGAGAGGAGGAAAGAGATTTGAGGAGAGAGAGAGAGTTGGAGAAAGAGAAAGAGAGTTGGGAGAAAGAGAAAGGAAAGAGAAAGAGAAGAGAGGAGTGGAGAGAAAGAAAAGAGATTTGGAAGAGAAAGAAAGAAAGATAGAGAGAGGGAAAGATAATTAAGAGAGAAGGATCAAGAGAGAAGGAAAGAAATAAAGGAGGAAGATTGATATGGTCCTGAAGATCATTGATAAGCAGCGCAGGAAGAAGAAAATAAAGCAAAGCAAATCCCATTAACGAAGACGTGGCAATGCATTAAAAGACAAAAGAAAAATCAAGAAAAAGGGAAAACGAAAATAGAAAAAGAAAAGAAAGAAAAGAAAAGAAAAGAAAAGAAAAAAAATACGAAACAGAAAAGAAAAGAAAGAAAGAAAGAAAGAGAAGAAAGAAAGAAAGAAAAGAAAAGAAAAGAAAAAGAAAAGAAAGAAAGAAAGAAAAAAGAAAAAAACGAAAAGAAAAAAAAAAAGAAGAAAGAAAGAAGAAGAAAGAAAAGAAAAAAAAAAAAACAGACAGAAAGAAAGAAAAGAAAAAGAAAAAAATACGCAGTTAATAATTCTCAAAAAAATATGAAACGAGACACACTGCCAACTCTCATTATCTTTTTTACCCTGTTACCATTATTTCATTATCTTAATGACTTACTAATTCGGCAACATCTTCTGTTTGTTATCAGCGAGATATAATTGTATTACTAGTTTTCCATTTTTTGTTTTATTTACCTTTAACGGGGGGTGGGGGGGGGGGGGGGGGATAGTTCATAAGGGGGAGAGATAGCATAAGAGGGGGGGATAGTCATAAGGGGGGGGGAGATAGTCATAAGGGGGGGGAGATAGTCATAAGGGGGATAGTCATAAGGGGGTGGGGGAGATAGTCATAAGGGGGGTAGTCATAAGGGGGGGGTAGTCATAAGGGGGGGAGATAGTCATAAGGGGGAGATAGTCATAAGGGGGGAGAGATAGTCATAAGGGGGGGGAGATAGTCCATGGGGGGAGATAGTCATAAGGGGGGGAGATAGTCATAATAAGGGGGGAAGAGATAGTCATATGGGGGGAGATATATAAGGGGGGAGGGGGGGAGATAGTCATTAAGGGGGGAAATAGTCCATAAGGGGGGGGATAGTCATAAGGGGGGGGGAGAAATAGTCATAAGGGGAGAGATAGTCATAAGGGGGGGGGAGAATGGTCATAAGGGGGAGAGAAGATTTAGTCATTGGTTATTTAAAAAGGGGGGGAGATTATCAAAATGGGGGAGGATGTCAAGTCAAGGGGGAGGGGAGATAGGTCATAAGGGGGAGAGGGGAATGTCATAAGGGGGAGGAGGAGTTGAAATCCACTCCTCCTCTTTTCCCCTTCACCCTCCCCCTCCCCCCTCCCCCTGCTCCGCTCTGCCATCAAAACGCCAAAGAAAATTATTAATGAAAAGAGAATAAGACAATTTATAGAAAAGTTTGATTAGGAATTACTTCTTGGGGGAAAAACTTCGGTTGTGAATTAAACGAAGAGTGTAAGACTCCTAGGTTATACAAACAGGAGACAGAGCAAAGGGGAAGAGAAGAAGAGAAAGAGAGAATGAGAGAAAGGGAGGATCAGGTGAGATCATGGAAAGTTAATAACACCAAATAAAACTGTTAAAAGAACGATAGAAAGAGAACGGAATTACGAGAAAGTTTGGGTTTTAAATACATTGTATAGTCGAACAAAATGGATTGACAAGGGGAAGGGATATTAATTAAGTGCAGACTAAGAAAGAACAGTGGAGAGAGAGAGCTGAGCGAGAAGAAGAGAGGGAGTGAGAGGAGAGTGAGAAGAAAGTGGAGAGAGCGAGAGAGGGAGAGGGAGGGAGAGGGAGGTGAGAGAGGAGAGAGAGAGCGAAAGAGACGAAGAGAGAGAGTGAGTGAGTGAGAATGAGTGAGTGAGTGAGCTGAGGACGTGACGCTGAGTGGAGCAGAGAGAGAGAGAGAGAGAGAGAGAGAGAGAGAGAGTGAGTTGAGTGAGTGAGCTGAGTGGGTGGTGAGATGAGTGAAGTGAGTGAGTGAGTGAGTGAGTGAGTGAGTGAGTGAGTGAGTGAGTGAGTGAGTGAGTTTGATGATGAGTTGAGTGAGTGAGTGACGTGAGTGAGTGATGTGAGTGAGGAGTGAGTGGTGAGTGGTGAGTTGAGTGAAGTGAGTGAGAGAGAGAGAGAGAGAGAGAGAGAGAGAGACGAGAGAGAGAAGGGAGGGAGGGAGAAGAGAGATAAAGATATTAGAGGGAGCAATCGCTAGATATAAATAGATAGAGAGAGAAAAGAGAAAGAGAGACAGAAGGAAAGAAAAGTAAGAGATGAATGAGAGAAATCGAGAAAGAAAGAAAAACAAAGATTTAGAGATGAGCCCTCTCCAACCCCCCACCAACCCCTCTAAAAACAAAACCAAAACAAACCAAACAAAACAAAAACAAAAAAATAACCGAAGCTGGAAACTGACGCAAGCAAGCGAGAGAGAGAGACCGGCACAACGCGAGATTCGAGAGATTTGGCGAAGAGGTTGGATCCGGGGTCTCTGGGATCGAGTCGAATTGCATAAATAAACGACGTCGATTCGAGATGATGGGCTTGATGGCGACGTTGATTGTTTATGATAATGGCGATATCCTCGCTTGTCATTTCACTTTTCACGTCCAGCGATCGTGCTCGGTTTCGTCGTGATTAGGCAGGTTAGTCGGGATGTTTTTTGCGCTTCTTGTCGTGGAGGGGATTTTTTTTTAAGTATGCCCTAATTTCCTCTTTCTCTTTCCTTTTTTTTCCTTGTTTCTTATTTATTCTCTTCTTTTTTTTTCCATCTTTTCTTTTTCAAGTTTNCCCGTATAATTCGAGTATTAACATTAGTATTAATCATGCGTTATTATTGTTGCTTAAGTGGTTGCTGTTTCTTATTATGATGATGATGATCATTATTATTCTGTTATCATATCAACTTAGCATTAATTATTGATAATTTATTATCGACTATTATCATTATTTTTTAATTATTATCGTTATCAATTAATAGTTATAATTATTATCAATCATTATATTTATCATTATCATCAGTATCATATCATCATCATCATTATGTTATAACTGTTATCATAATCATTTATAATAACTATTATCATTATCACATCATCATTTTTATTGTTTCTATTGTCACATCATCGAGTTTTATATCTATTAAACCACACCATCCCTTCTCACCTCCCTCCCCTCCCTCTCCCCATCCCCATCCCCCATCCCCCTCCCCTCCACACACAACCACCCTACGTGCGTCTCGTGCGGGATAACATAACACACGAATCTGTTCTTCAGCAGGAATACGTTCCCCTTGAACAGCGCGTGCAAGGTGACCAGCACGACGGAGAGCCAGCCCAGGTAACGTTGCAAGAAGTCGAATTCCCGCCAGGTGAGTGTCGCTGCAACGGAAGGGATGGTT
>NW_020868949.1:826775-834275 GCF_003789085.1 Penaeus vannamei
GACAAAAAACAACATACCTGGCACATAGCAGATGACCCTAAAAACAACATACCACATAGCACGACCCCAAAACAACATATTTGCCATACACATGAAGAAAACAACTACCGCCCCAAAACAACATATTTTCCACATAGCACGTGACCCTCAACAACAACATAACCACTAGCAATGCCCCAAAAACAACATATTTCCACATAGCACATGACCCCCAAAACAACATATTTCCACATAGCACATGACCCTAAAAACAACTCCACATGTGACCCTAAAGACAACATACCTGGCACATAGCACATGACCCCAAAACAACATATTTGCCACATAACAGATGAATCTAAAACAACATACCTACCACGTAAGCATGACCCCTAAAACACATATTTGCCACATAGCACGTGACAACACCACATTTATATTTGCCACATAGCAGAACAACATATATACACATGACCCAAAACAACATATTTGCCACATAGCAACCCTCAAAAAAACATATTTGCCACATTGACAAACAACATATTTAGCAGCACCTGACCCCAAAACAACATATTTGCCACATACACGTGACCCAAACAACATATTTGCCACCACTGCATCAACATACGACCCCCAAAACAACATATTTTCCACATAGCACGTGACCCTAAAGACAACATACCTGGCACATAGCACATGAGGAGCAGCACGGTACCGGAGAGAGCGAAGGCCAACATGCCGTTGTTGAGAGGCAGTTTTATAAACCGGTTCCAATCCCATGGCTCTTCGTTCTGTATGTTGGGGCAGATCTGTCTCCTGGAAAAGTATGTTGGGTTATGTTGCGTCGGTGATTTTTTTTGTGAATTTTGACGTAATATTTTTAATGTTGTTCGTTATATAATATAGTTTGATGATGATTGGAAATGTGGAGATTTCAAAGAAGGAAAAAGTATATATATATATATATATATATATATATATATATATATATATATATATATATATATATATATATATATATATATATATATATATATGTGTGTGTGTGTGTGTGTGTGTGTGTGTGTGTGTGTGTGTGTGTGTGTGTGTGTGTGTGTGTGTGTGTGTGTGTGTGTGTGTGTGTGTGTGTGTGTGTGTGTGTGTGTGTGTGTGTGTGTGGTGTGTGTGTGTGTATTTTTTCATTTACTTATTATTTTTTCTCTTATGTAGAATATTAACACACACTCTCTCTCTCAGTTTCTTTATCTTTCTCTCTCTCTCTCTCTCTCTCTCTCTCTCTTCCTACACCCGCCTCTCTCTCTCTTCTTCTCTGGTTCTCTCTCTCTCTCTCTCTCTCTCTCTCTCTCCCTACACCCACCTCTCTACCTTTTTTTCTCTCCTCCCCCGTCTCTCTGCTCTCCCTCCATCCCTATCTTCCTTTCTCTCTCTATCTTCTCTTTCTCTCTCCCTTTCTTTACTTTATCTACCCTTGTGTGTTTTAATTACTCTCTGTTTGTAATTATCTTTGATGGCTATTTTTACTGTTCCTCAATTTTTGTCTGTCTGTCTGTCTCTCTCTGCTGTGTCTCATTCTCTCCTACTCTCTATCTACACTTACACCCACCCTAACCCACCACCACTAGCCCACCGTACACACACCCATCCAAGCCCCCTACCCCCCCTCACTCCTCCCCCGCTCACATCCCATTCTCTCGCTCTCTCCATCTCTCTTCTCTTGCAAAATCATACCATCCTCGCCCCCCCCACTCTCACAACCCACCACCTCACACCTCTCCCTCACTCTCATACTCCACCCTCACCCCACGCCGCCATCACCCTCTTTTTTCACTCCCCCCTCACCCTCACATTACTCCTCTCCACCCCCTCCACATCTCACCACTCATCACCCTCTTTTTCACTCCTCTCCTCATCCACCCCTCCCACATCACCCCCCCCCCACCCCACCATCACCCCTTTTTCACACTCCCCACACTCTCACTCCTCACCCCTCACCTCTCCCCACCACCCCCACCCCAGCATCACCCTCTTTTTCACACCCTCTCCCTCCCCTCACCCTCACGCTCCTCCCCCCCCCCCCAACCCCCTCTCCCCCCATCACCCCCTCCCCTCCCCCCCCCACCCCCACCCACCTCTCACCTGAAGAACAAGAACAGGAAGAACGCCCAGAACAGAACGGCAGCGACGATGCAGGGCGTTCTCCACTCCGGGAAGAAGCGGAATGGAATGTTCTCGACGTCGCGGGCGTTCTCGAGAACACCGCGGTCAATGGGCGTGAAACCGAGGACCTTCACCAGCGCCGACACTCGCTCACGCCCACGGCTGCTGTTGCTGCATATGGGGACCTGTGGGCGAGGGAGAGGGAGCGGGTGAGAGTGAGGGGGGTACCTGTATTTTTTAATGGCTATCATTTATATGTATGCACACACACGCACATACACAAACACACAAACACACGTGTATACATACATACATACATCATACATATATATATATTATAATATATATATATATATATATATATATATATAATATATATATATATATATATATATATATATATATATACTACATATATATATATATATATATATATATATATATATATATATATATATATATATATATATATATAGAATATATATATATATATATATATATATATATATATATTATATACATATATATATATATATATATATATATATATATATATATATATATATATATATATATATATATATATATATATATATATTATATATATATATATATATATATATATATGTATATGTGTGTGTGTGTGTGTGTGTGTGTGTGTATCCGCTTAATACCATCATTAACCACGCTGTATCAATTCCTCCTTGTCCTCCTCCTCATAAGCAATCCTTCGCAATTAGATTTATCCTCCTCCTCCTCCTCATATTCGTCATCCATAATTGTTCCTACTCGGGATAATCACCGACCTCATATTCCTTTCTCCTCCTCATATTTCATGTACGTTCTCTCCTCATACTCCTATCTCCCCTTCTTGCTCCCCCTGGCACCCTCTGCTTCTCCCTCCCCACCTCTCTGCTTCTCATATCTATCGTCCATTTCTCCTACTCCTCATCATACTCCCTATCTCACCTCCTTGTTTGTCCTCATATCTATCACCCATTCCCCTACTACTTTTTCTTCCTCCTCACCTCTCTGCTTCTCATATTCATCAACCATTCCCCTACATCTCCCTCTTCACCTCTCTGCTTCTTCACTCTTGCTTCTCTTCATATGTATTACCTATTCTTCTGATCATCAAATTTATCCCCCGTTCACCTGCTTCTTATTCCTTCCCCTCCTCACCTCCCTACCCCCTGCTTCACCTCCTATTCATCACCCGTTCACCTGCTCCTCCTTCTTCCCCCTCCTCACCTCCCTGCGTCTCTCTCCTCACGTCCCTGCTTCCCTTATTCATTCTCCATTCTCCTACTCTTTCCTCCAGCCCTTCTTAACTCCTCTGCTCCCCCTGACGTCCCTCTGTTCTCCCTCACCTCCTGTTCCCCTGCTTCATCCTCCTCAACTTCCTGCTTCTCCTCACCTCCCTGACCCCTGACGCCCCCTCTTTCTTCCTCCCAACTCCCTCCTCCCCTGACGTCCCTCTGTTCTCCCTCACTTCCTGCTCCCCCTGTCCTCCCTGCTTCTTCTCATCAACTCCCCTGCTTCTCCCTCACCTCCCTGCCCCCCCTGACGTCCCCCTGCTTCTTCCTCCTCACCTCCCTGTTCCCCCTGCTTCTCCCTCACCTCCCTGCTCCCCTGCTTCTTCCATCAACTCCCTGCTTCTCCCTCACCTCCTTGCTGCCCCTGACGTCCCCCTGCTGGAGGGCGAAGGCGGACAGCGTGTTGAAGGCCTTGACGACGTGGCTCTCCGGAAGGCACTCCTGCAGGCGCTCTGCCACGCTCTCGGGCCGACGGGGGCTGTCGGGGGATCTGCAGTGATGGAGAGATTAGTTGATTTATCTATTTTTTTTTTCCTGTAACTGTTTTTTTTTTCACGCGGCGTGGGGGTAAAACATGCACAAACCGACGCACAAACACCCACAAACGCACACATCCATTCGCACATGAACCTAATCCTCCGTTCCTGACACACCAGTGCCTATATTAGTCTTCGCTGACACTCCGACGCCTATCATAGTCTTCGCTGACACTCCGACGCTAATTCGAAGTCTTCGCTTCCGACGCCTACCATAGCCTTCGCTGACACCCCGACGCCTACCATAGCCTTCGCTGCCGACGCCTACCATATCGACGCTACCATTCGCTGACACCCCGACGCCTACCATAGCCTTCGCTGACACGACGCCTACCATAGCGCTGACACCCCGACCTACCATAGCCTTCGCTGACACCCCGACGCCTACCATAGCTTCGCTGACACCCGCGCCTACCATAGCCTTCGCTGCACCCCGACGCCTACATAGTCTTTGCTGACACTCCGAGCCTATCATAGTCTTTCTCTCCGACGCCTACCATAGTCTTTTGCTGACACTCCGACGACATTTCCTTACCATAGTCTTTGCTGACACTCCGACGCCTACCATAGCGAACACTCCGACGCCTATCATATTCTTCGCTGACACTCAGACGCCTCACCTGTTGCTGACGTCGACCACGATCTTCCCGGCGAGCAGGTGGCGAGGGAGGGAGTCGTGGTGTTCCGCAGGGATCGCCACTAGGACCACCTCCCCCTGCTCCAGCGCCTCCTTCAGCGTCGTCACTGTGATGGCGGCAATCTTCAGTCTCTGTCTGAGGAGAGGAAATGAATGGGCGAGGATGAGGATGAGGAAGGAGAAAATATCTGTTCATGAGTATAAGGAAGGAGAAAATAACATCTGTTCATGAGTATAGGAAGGAGATCTGTTCATCTGTTCATGAGTATGGAGAAAATAACATGAGCATAAGGAGAAAATAACATCTGTTCATGAGTATAAGGAAGCAGAAAATAACATCTGTTCATATCATCAGAATAACATCTGTTCTGAGTATCATCGAAAATAACATCTGTTCATGAGTATAAGGAGAAAATAACATCTGTTCATGAGTATGAGGAAGGATAAAATAACATCTGTTCTAATCTCAGTCTCTGTTTAAAGAAAGGAAAGAGGAAGAGGAAGATAAGGAAGGAGAAAGTAACATCTAATCGTAGTCTCTGTTTAAAGAGAGGAAAGGATAGAGGAGGAGGGAGATAATGGAGGGGTGAAAAAAGATAATAGTCTAGATCTCTGTTTCTTATCCTTTAGGGGCCCTTTTAAGGATCTACTGAAAGCTATGGCCCCCCCTTCCCCAGAAATATTTTTTGTAAACACGTCTTTACATGTCCAGATTGCACTTTATTGAGATTTGAATGTCTCGTGCAAATATGCGATACACAAAGTATTATTAGATTTAAAATGAACAGTTTAAAAAAACACATTAATATAAATGCTACTTTTACATGATTCAGAACCAGATTAAGAACCACTGGTCTATAGGAAGAATTGGAAAGGGGGGAACAAGAAACACGAAAGCGACTATGAAATGGTTATTCGTAATTTTATCTCTTGTGCCTTCTTGTGATGAATAAAATCAAGCAAATAGAGAACAGAAATTAATAATGGTGGTGGGCAATTAAACCACAGGTCAATCGGTCTCTCTCTCTCTCTCTTTAGTACCACAGGTCAATCGGTCTCTCTCTCTCTCTTCTCTCTCTCTTTCGTTCGTTCTCTCTTCTCTCTTCCTACCCCCTCTCTCTCTCTGCATAGCAAATACTTAAGCAGATCAAAGAGATTGTCGTTTGCTTTACCCTCTGGTCTCAAGGTTATTAACATAAGCCTTAATGTGGGGAATTCATGATGAACAGATTGCAACAGGAACAACGAAGGGAAGGGCAAGAGAACACACGAATATGGCATATTCGTGTGTTTTCTTGCCCTTCCCTTCGTTGTTCCTGTTTACAATAAGCCTTAATGTAGTTTGTACTTGAAAACTTCTAAATCCCTGAAATCTCTCAAGTATTCTTATATCACGTCTTTTGGCTTCTTGTGATTTGAATTAGTAATAAGGAAAAGTTGGAATTCTTTTGCTAGGCATTTTACGAAATTCATGTTAATTTCAAAGTTGTATTTCTGTTTCAACATCGTGAATGCTCCAGGATTGAGTACTACAGGAATTCAACTTATTAATTTATAATTTTTTTCAACATATATCTATTTATTTGTAAATTTGCTAATCTAAGATTTGTTTTTACTAATTTAAGATTTTTTTTTCAACATTTATCTATTTGTATCTTTAATCCAAAACGCATAATTGTCAACCAGCAGATCAGGAACATGGGAGCTTCTGAAACAATGAGGTTTGTGAAAATGAAACTAACCACAATGAGAATTGGCTAGTTTCATTTTCATTTTTGTGTTTGTGTTCAATGAGGATTGTCTTTCTGTTCTCTCATCTGATCTTTAAATCCTCTGACGAATCAGATTACATCCAACATCCATTGTCCCATATTTTGTGACATTAGTACCAAAGTTCCTACTTAATTCCAGATTTCAGTATTTCTGCTACAAATATGAACTTACCAAATTACGAACAAATTTACACTCACAGGATTTCACTCGATTTGTTGTGGAAAAAGTGTGCCTATATCTGATTGGCCACTTAAAGGAATTTCGTCTTGGCCACTTAAAGACCGTGATTTCTTGTGGAAAAAGTGTGCTGAACTCACCTCCTATGACTGGCGACTCGACCTTCCCCTTTTTATTTATTTATCTTTTCTCCATTGCTTGTGAGTCTAAACAAGGGATTCTTCTCACTGAAAGTCATTGTCTTATCAGAAGCTTCTCACAGATTCCCTTGACTCTTAAGTCCACCTCGGCGACAGTGAGACTCATCCTCCTTAAAAAAATCACTGGAAAAACATAGACTTTTACTAAAGGCTTTCACTTGAGACTTTTTTTTTACTTCAGAATTTTGCAATAGACTATCATTTCAGGCTTTTTTTCAGGCTTTACTTGAGACTTTACTTTCTTTTTACTTCAGAATTTTGCAATAGACTATCAATTCAGGCTTTTATTTGAGGCTTTTACTTGAGACTTTACTTGCTTGAGACTTTTACTTCAGACATTAACTTCAGAATTTTACTCGCGACCTAAACACCGTATTCCTAAACACATTCCTTTCTCTCAAGACTGGAAAATTCCCTGGGTCTGAAGTGTAGCCTGAATTCAATTCAATGAGAGAGAGAGAGAGAGAGAGAGAGAGAGAGAGAGAGAGAGAGAGAGAGAGAGAGAGAGAGAGAGAGAGAGAGAGAGAGAGAGAGAGAGAGAGATGAGAGAGAGGAGAGAGAGAGAGAGAGAGAGAGAGAGAGAGAGAGAGAGAGAGAGAGAGAGAGAGAAGAGAGAGAGAGAGAGAGAGAGAGAGAGAGAGAGAGAGAGAGAAGAGAGAGAGAGAGAGAGAGAGAGAGAGACAGAGACAGAGACAGGACAGAGACAGAGAGAGAACAGAGACAGA
>NW_020868949.1:854275-859275 GCF_003789085.1 Penaeus vannamei
AAGAGAGAGAGAAAGAGAGGAGAGAACCCGAGAAGAGAAGAGAAGAGACAAGAGAAGAAGAGCTCGGAGATGATGAGCGCAGAGCAAAGAGGAGAGAGGGAAAAGAGAGGAGAGAGAGAAAATGAAAGAGACCAAGGAACAGAAGAAGAGAAAGAGAGAAAGGAAAGACGATGAGCAGAGAAGAGAGGAGCAAGAGATAAAGACGATAGAGAGAGAAGACGAGGGAGAGAGAGGAGAGGAGGAGGAGAGAGACGAGGATGAGAGACGATAAGAGAAGAGAAGAGAGGCAGAGTTAGCAAAAGAGAAATGAAAGAGTATTGTCTTAGTATATCTGTATATCACACACACCCACACACACACACACACACACACACACACACACACACACACACACACACACACACACACACACACACACACACCATACACAGATGGAGAGAGAAAGAGAAACCCCACTTACTCACCTTCTTCGTTCTTTTCCCTCTATTTTTCCTCTCCCTTTTCTCCCCCCCCTTTCTGTGTCTGTCTGTCTCTTATATGATAAACAAAAATCCGTACAAGAGTCATCACAACAAATATTTCATTATTATCAACAGAGACACATAAAAGGCTTGAAAACATGCAAGTAATTGAACCCTTATTGACGTAGAGTTCACGAGTTGATAGGATTAGACAATGTGTCCAAACTTGCTATATGATATCCACGGGTTGGAGAGTGAGAAACTGTAAGAGATTAAATCCTTGCAGATTCTGTGTTAAAAGTGATTCCATGATACAATCCAGAAAACACTAAAATATCGAAGGACAGATACACATTGCAAACTGGAAATGTTGAGGACTCATCAACAGAGAAACTATAAAGGTCTATATAAACTAAAATGGTCTCATCAAACACGAAAAAAAAAGAAAATAAAAGAAAGAAAGAAAAAAATCTGCTATGAAATATTTACCGAGATTTAGGTCACTGTAAAACCTCGAATAAATAAATCCTAGATATTCTTTGGCAAATAACAAACATAAATTAAAATACCGTAGTACCAGCATACACTCCCATCACATCACTTCACTCTATCACAATAAAGGCACACCCTTCGTCACTTTTTATTCTATTCAAACATTCGGCATAATAGATAATCCTAATAGATTACCCTAATCAGTTGCATTACATTGTGGCTATTCTAAAACAAAACACAAATGACCTAAAACTGCGCATTCCGTGGGAGCGGATCCAAAACAAAGCGTTTTCATAGAGCGTTCGCATAGGACTAACGTAACTGTAGTTGACGAATTACACGATCCAGATGAATGAAAATTGGGGTAATTCCTGGTGATGAAATGAATGAAAATAATGCTATAAACGCAACACAACATATAAGAGACAAGGAATTAAGTTGCTTGGGTTTTATATACCAAAAAAGGGTAATAAATCTATCACTTTAAGGCGCTGTCACACTAGCACTTTTTCCGTCATTTTTTTGACAATTTTATTTAACATAAATACAAACATTCTCGAATATAGCTCTTGGTTTGACTATGCTTGGCTGAAAAAGTTGACGGAAAGGTTTCAGACGGAAACGATCATTATCGTCTGACTGGAAAATCGACAATTCGCTAAAATATGGGGAAAAAAAATCAGAAAATTGTCAAAATAGTGACGGAAAATGTGCTAGTGTGACAGCACCTTTAGTCCCACGGCTTGGAACAACCCCAGGCAATACCCTTCTATAGTTCCCACAGTAGAGTCATACAATACAACGTTACCCTAGAGGTATTGGAGTTACCTATCCTCCCCAAGCACTGCCCAATACCCGGTCTTCCCTTCCCTCTTACCTCTTTCCTTACCTATTCCTTATTCGATCGAGAAACGGCATCGCACTTTTAGACCAAACAACAGGAAGTATTTCAAGCATCATTCGCATATAAATACCGATTGAGTTTTTGAAATCGTTTCAGGCTCTCGTTATATAAATATGATGTTTCAGGGAAAATAATATCAGTCCTATCTAAACAGCACGGTGCTAAAGTTGGAAGCTGCTTCTAACATGGGCAACTTGGCAACAGAGGCAAAAGTTAAAAGGATGGACAGAAAAGAAAGAAAAAAAAAGGAGGTAAAACTGCTCTTTGTGCTGTGCTGAAAGAGCCCAAAATAGGACGATGGTTATGCAAGGTACCAGGATAGTTACCTGTTCACAGATACAGGATGTCAAATGATTATACAAAGACATATATATATATATATATATATATATATATAGAATATATATTATATATATATAGATATAGAGAGAGAGAGAGAGGAGAGAGAGAGAGAGAAGAGGGAGAGAGAGAGAGAGAGAGAGAGAGAGAGAGAGAGAGAGAGAGAGAGAGAGAGAGGAGAGAAGAGAGAGAATGAGAGAGAGAGAGAGAGAGAGAGAGAGAGAGAGAGAGAGAGAGAGAAGAGATTAATACGTATATGCATAAGATATATCAACATAACGCACACACACTACCACATCACACACACACACACACACACACACACACACACACACACACACACACACACACACACCACACACACACACACCACCACACCAACACACACCACACACACCACACACACACACACACACACACACACACACACACACACACACACACCACACACACACACAAAAGAAAGAAATAAAAAAAATACTGACACGTTTTGCAAAGCCATTCTGCGCATATGCAAATTTCGTCTGGAATTCCACCTGAGGAGAAATCACCTTTCCTTAAGTAATCGTTTTCTCATTCTTTTTCTCATTCATTCGTTTTCATTTTCATTTTCTCATTCATTCATTTTTTCATTCATTCAGTTTTCATTTTTCATTCCCATTTCGTTTCATTCGTTTTCTCATTCATTTTTTCTTAAGTAATCATTTCTCATCTTATCTTTCCTTTTCTTAAATGCTTCATCGCGATTTTTTTTTTTTTTGAAAATGAATGTTGCCTTTCATTTTCCAAGTTTTATTATTAGCATCAATGGTATCACAATAATTCCTGTATTATGTTTACAGTTATCATCACAATCATTATGATTACTGTATCATAATCATCAGCAATAGATAGTTAAATGAAATAGTAAATGAAAATGCACACACACACACACACACACACACACACACACACACACACACACACACACACACACACACACACACACATATATATATATATATATATACATAATATATAATATATATACATATATATATATATATATATATATATAGGAGAGAGGGGTGTCTATGCGTATGTGGATACAATAATCGTCTCTTTCTTCCTTTCTCCCTCTCTCCCTATTTCTCTCTCTCTCTCTCACTGTCTCCCTTCCTTCTCTCTCTCTCTCTCTCTCGTCACCTTCTCTCTTATTTTTCTCTTCTTCTATCTCTCGCGGCAAACTCTCTCTATTTTTGTCTCCCTGTCTCTCTTTCTTATCTTTCTCTCTATTTGTCTATATATTCTGTCTATCTATACATCTGGAACTATATTTATCTGCATATGATTACATAGTTTCCCCCTCTCCCTTCTTGCCTTTATTCTCCTCTTCCTTCGTTCTCTTTCACTTTTCGTCTTCCCCGTTCCCTCCTACTTACCTTCGTTCTTTTCCTCTTTTTTCATCTCCCTTTCTCACCCCCTCTTTCCTTTCTCTCCCCCCCCTCTGACTGTTTGTGTCTGTCTGTCTCCCTCCTCATCCTAACTCTCTCTCTCTCTCTCCCTCTCTCTCTCTCTCTCTCTCCCCTCTCTTCCTCCCTTCCTTCCTCTTTCTCCCTCTTTCCCTCTCTTCCTCTTTCCTTTGCGTTTCATTTCGTCTCAAATCGTCCCTGCTCATATGTATTCATTCATGCTATACCGCTATAATCCGGAAATTGGTTAAAAAGTCATTCTGATAATAAGACCAGAAATGCTGTCGATCAAGGGTGATTAAATTCGTATTAAGTATTGCTTGTTATTCTGTTATGTTATCTTCTTGTTATGTTATCTTATCGCGCAACCAATATCTCTTTGTTTCGGGAAAAAAATGTTTTAATTGATAGTATATGACTCACTCTGTTCATCATCATTGTTTCGTCAATTAATGCAGTTGTAGCGACGTAGACATTTAGATTAGCTTCAAAGTTCAAGAAAATTATTGCAACAGGAACAACGAAAGGAAGAACAAGAAAACATACGAATATGCTGTTTTTTGCGTTATTGCTTCATCGGGGTATAATGAAGCTCTGTTCCTTTTGTACTTTGTTCGACATAAATCCAACATGTATGTTCTTCAAAGATCTCATTTGTACCATAAGGTGAACAGTTCCCAGAAAAAAAAGTTTTTTGTACCAGAAGGTGAACAGTTCCCAGAAAAAAAGTTTTGTACCAGGTAAACAGTTCCCAGAAAAAAAAGTTTATTGTACCAGAAGTGTGAACAGTCCCAGAAAAAAGTTAACAGTTCCCAAAGGGTTCCAGAAAAAAAGTTATTGTACCAGAAGGTGAACAGTTCCCAGAAAAAAAATTTATTGTACCAGAAGGTGAACAGTTCCCAGAAAAAAAGTTTATTGTACCAGAAGGTTGAACATTCCCAGAAAAAAGTTGTGTGTGTACCAGAAGGTGAACAGTTCCCAGAAAAAAGTTTATTGTACCAGAAGGTGAACAGTTCCCAGAAAAAAAGTTTATTGTACCAGAAGGTGAACAGTTCCCAGAAAAGTAACCTAAGTGAACAGTTTCCCAAAAAAAAGTCTATTGTACCAGAAGGTGAAAACAGTTCCCAGAAAAAAAAAAAGTTATTTGTTACGAGAAGGTGAACAGTTCCCAGAAAAAAAAAAAAGTTTGTTGTACCAGAAGGCGAACAGTTACCAGAAAAAAAGTTTATTGTACCAGAAGGCGAGCAGTTTCCCAGAAAAAAAAAGTTATTGTACCAGAAGGTGAACAGTTCCCAGAAAGGTTTATTGTCCAGGTGAACAGTTCCCAGAAAAAAGTTTTGTTGTACCAGAAGG
>NW_020868949.1:913739-918739 GCF_003789085.1 Penaeus vannamei
TATGACGAAATTAAGAAAATTTGTTTTTCAATACAGCAAAAAAAAAAAAAAAAAAAAAAAAAAAAAAAAAAAAAGATAATAGAAAAAAAAATAAAAAATGAATATAAAAAGCAAAATATAGGATAAAAGGTGAATAAATAGATAAAAAGGGACAATATTAAGAAAGGAGAAAGACAAAAACAACAGCTGATATGTAGACTGTTTGAAAAATAAATAAATAAATAAATAGAAATAAATAAAAGGTCTAATTAGCATCCACACTTTCCACACAGCTTCGAGCAACCCTAATATTCTGAAGTGAAAACAACATGTTGCAACATTTCACCATAAACGGAAAACCATGTAGAGTTATGTTGTTATGTTGCAATTGTTGATCAGTTGAAAAAAAGTTTAATTTCCTTACAAGCAATCGGAAGTTGAGTTAGCATCTGCAACTTTATGGGAAAGCGTTCTTGTGTATACTAATTGTGTGTGTGCGTGTGTTCGTGTAGATGTGAAGATACGGATAGATAGACAGATAGATAGATAGGTACTGTGTTCGTTTATATGTGAAGATATGGATAGATAGATAGATAGGTAGTGTGTGTGTCTGTGTTTGTGTAGATGTAAAGATACGGATAGATAGATAGGTAGATAGATAGATAGGTACTGTGTTCGTGTATATGTGAAGATATGGATAGATAGATAGATAGATAGATAGTAGTGTGTGTGCCTGTGTATGTGTAGATGTAAAAGATACGGATAGATAGATAGGTAGATAGATAGATAGGTACTGTGTTCGTGTAGATGTGAAGATATGGATAGATAGATAGATAGATAGATAGGTAGTGTGTGTGCCTGTGTTTGTGTAGATGTGAAGATCTGGATAGATAGATAGATAGATAGATAGATAGTGCGTGTGCCTGTGTTTGTGTAGATGTGAAGATATGGATAGATAGATAGATAGATAGATAAATAGATAGATAGATAGATAGATAGTGTGTGTGTGTGCCTGGGTTTGTGTTGATGTGAAGATATGGATAGATAGATAGATAGATAGATAGATAGATAGATAGATAGATAGGTAGTGTGTGTTTGTGTAGATGTGAAGATACGGATAGATAGATAGATAGATAGATAGGTAGTGTGTGTGCTTGTGTTTGTGTAGATGTGAAGATATGGATAGATAGATAGATAGATAGATAGATAGATAGATAGATAGATAGATAGATAAATAGTTAGATAGGTAGTGTGTGTTGTGTTTGTGTAGATGTGAAGATATGGATAGATAGATAGATAGATAGATAGGTAGTGTGTGTGCCTGTGTCTGTGTAAATGTGAAAATATGGATAGATAGATAGATAAGCTGATAGATTTAAGTCTCTTTTTCCTTTCCTTTCTCCTCTGAATTTCTATTTGTTATTATTGTTATTCTCATTCGTATTAGAACTGGTACAAAAATTGGTATCATTTCAGGTATTACTATTTCAACTGCATTTTATTTGTGAAGGGATCTTTTTTATCATCCTTAATACCCAATCTTCTGTAAAATATTGATAATAATAACGATTATAATAATGATAATAATAATAACGATAATATTACTACTACTATTATTATTAATAATAATAATAATAATAACGATAATATTAATATTAATAACAACAGCAACAATAATGATAATGATAATAATAATGATAATAATAATAATAATGATAATAGTGAAAATAATAACAGTTATTTTAAATATGTTGAGGATGATGATAATAATGGTTAGACAGAGATAAAAGTTAACAAATAAAACGAAGAAAAATAAATGTACTGAGTAAAAAATCTGAATAATTAAATACATAAACAAAGTGTCCTTATAACGATATCAAAATTATATCAAAACAACAAATAAAGAAGTAAAAATCAATCGTAAGATAAGGATTTAATTATCATACTAATTACCTACTGTCCTTTGATTGTTAATTTTTCCCTTAAATATTAGTAGAGAAGTATACTAGCTCTGTAGTTATTACATAAGTGTTATAATAACAATAGTATTTATAATAATAATAATGAAAAAATCAATAGTAGAGATGAACATGATGACAATAATGATAATGATAGTAATAATAATGATAATGATAATGATAATGATAATGATAATGATAATGATAATGATAATGATAATGATAATGATGATAATGATAATAATAATAATAATGATAATAATAACAGTAATGATAATAATAACAATAATGATAATTATGATAACAATAATAATAATAAAAACAATAATAATAATTATAATAACAATAATAATGATAATAATAATAATAATAATAATAACAATAATAATAATGACAATGATCATAATGATAATGAAGATAATAATGCTGATAAAAGAGATAACAGCACTAATAGTAACACTACTACTAATAATGAAAAGTAATAATAGTAATAATGATAATTACAATAATAATGATAATGATAAGTGATAAACATGATAGTAGTGATAACAATATTGGTAATAATAGTAATAAAGATAATAATGATAATAATGACAATAATAATAATGATGATAATAATAATAATAATTGCAGTAATAATAATAATGATAACATTGATAGAAACAAATAAAAAATATTAACAGTACTGATAATAATGGTAATAATACTGATGATAATGATAATGAAAAGATAATAATTATTATGATGATTATGAAAACAGCAATATTAACGATAATAATAGTAATGATAATAATGATAAAATAATGATGATTTTATAAATAATAACAATGATAATAATGATAGCAAAGTTATGAAAAAATATGATAAACATAATGATATTAGCAAAGAAAATGAAATAACGATAATAATACAATAAAATATTAATGAAAATAGTAAAGGTAAAGGTAATAAAAAAGATAATGGTAATGAAAATAATATTGAAAACAATGATAATAACAAAAGTAATGAGAATGATTACAATGATAATAACAATAATAACAATATCATTGATAATGATAATGACAATAATGAAGATGATAATGATATACATTATAAGGATTATAATAATGATGAAAATAGCACTAACAACAATAATAATGACTGTAATAATGATAATAATGATAATGAAAACAATAGTCATAATGCTGATAATCATACATGATAATAGTGATGATAATAATGACATTATCATCAGTATCAATAGTAATAATGATAATAATAAAAAAATAATCATATATACTATTAATAATGATTAAAACAACAACAACAATAACAATAGGATCAATGATAAATAACAATGATAATAAATGACAATAAACATACAACATATATACATATACCTAAAACTTACCTGGTTAAGCACTTTTCTGTACATTTCCTTTAAGATATATACGTATGATATGAACCTACCTTCCCTGCAGTATAACCTGAGGAGTTAATTAAACGACAATTAAGTTTTTCAAAGGTAATGATGTTCGAGCCAAACGAACTGTGATGGCTTTGAAACGATCGTGATAATAAGAGAAGACGATACAAAGGCGAGAGAGAGAGAGACGAGTGATAATTAAGGGGATGGAGGAGCAGGAGGAAGGGAAAGGGAGGAGGGAAGGAGGGAAAGAGGGATGGAGGGAGGTGGGAAGGAGAGGGATTGGGAGGAGGGGTGGAGGGGAGACGGAGGAGGGAAGGGAAGGAGAGGGAGGAGAGGAGAGGGAAAGAGGGATGGAGGGGAGAGAGAAGGAGAGGAGAGGGAGGCGGGATGGAGGGATAGGAAGAAGGAATGGGGGAATAAGGAGGAGGGAGGATAGGGAGGTGGGAAGGAGGGAAGGAGAGGAGAGGGAGCAGGGAAGGAGGGATAGGGAGGAGGGGTGGAGGGATAGGGAGGTGGGAAGGAGGGATAGGGAGAAGGGAAGGAGGGGTGGAGGGATAGGAAGGAGGAATGGAAGGATAAGGAGGAGGGAGGATAGGGAGGTGAGAAGGAGGGATGGAGAGGAGAGGGAGGAGGGAAGGAGGGAAGGAGAGGAGAGGGAGGAGGGACGAAGGGATGGAGAGGAGGGGAGGAGGGATAGGAAGAAGGGATGGAAGAATACGGAGGAGGAGAAGAGGGATAGGAAGAAGGGTTGGAGGAATAGGAGGAAAGGGAGGGGAAGAACGGGAAGGGGAGAAGGAACAGAAACTTTCGGAAGAGGAATAGGAAGGGGAGGAAGAGAAAGAAGAAGGGGAATATGTCAAGGAATAAGCGAAAGATGGATAGGAGTAATAGGAGCAAAGAGAGGAAGAATGAGAAGAAGGGAAAGAGGAAGGTGAGGAAGGACACACACACACACACACACACACACACACACACACACACACACACACACACACACACACACACATATATATATATATATATATATATATATATATATATATATATATATATATATATATATATATTATATATATATATATGTGTGTGTGTGTGGTGTGTTTGTGTGTGTATGTATATCTGTGTAAATATGTATATATACATACATACATACATACATACATACATACATACATACATACATACATATACTATATATATATATATATATATATATATATAATATATATATATATATATATATATATATAATATCCATCTGTCAAAACAGTT
The DNA here is from genome assembly GCF_003789085.1 of Penaeus vannamei. Lineage (NCBI taxonomy): Eukaryota > Metazoa > Arthropoda > Malacostraca > Decapoda > Penaeidae > Penaeus > Penaeus vannamei. Next base: position 918,357 of record NW_020868949.1, read on the forward strand.
AAACTCAAGTAGTAAATAAGCTTAAAAAACACAAAACACATTATCTCACGCCAACAGCTGTTCTCGTAATAAAAGCTTTAAACCCCCTTTAATGAAGCGTTAAAAAGATGAACACACATACAACCCACACAGAGATAAATACAAAAAAAATTAAGAGATTATATGGAATTAATACAGCAGTTTTCATCATTTGTGAATTACCGTTAGTTAATCCTGCTTTCTCTAATGTATTTACATTAAACTGAATAAGAGTATCATGTTTTTGGGACCAACGCTGTCATGCCAATATGCCAGTGTAGTTGCCACCATGTGTCAGTAGTTTTCATGGCAAGATGGCAGTAGTTTTCATGGCAAGATGGCAGTAGTTTTCATGGCAAGATGGC
>NW_020868949.1:926897-934397 GCF_003789085.1 Penaeus vannamei
AAGCGGGATTCATGAAGAAATGGTAATTTGGATATGCTGAGTTGCAATCGTAAATCGACTCATTCTAATGGTAGCCAACAGAGGGCTCTAGTAAAGCAATTCAACCAATCAGCGAGCGCTATACATAATCTTTTAGGTTCCTTCGGCCAATCACATAACGTGTAAACAAAACTAGACACAGCGAGATTGTTTAAATAATCGTCAGAGCTGAAACACTATTTAAGCACATGTAGAAAAAAGAATATATTTATTTGATTATATCCATCATGTTAGATATATATTTACTGTATAGATAGGAACCAATAAAAACAATTTTATATCAATATATTATTGTTAACTCAAACCAAAGAGACAGTCCAAACCGATTTTTTATAAATTTTCCATCATTGTTAAACAAAGAATCGGATCAATTTTTTTTTTTTATTCATCGCCATTTGTTGTCAAGCTTATTCTTGCCCATGCACTTTGGAGTGTATTGTCAAAATGCCGATAAATACAGAAATTGTTATACTCATTGAGCGTTGGTATTACTAGTTTATATATCAGCAAGGTAGTTAGTTTTTTTCTATAGCATTTGTAATAATTAAGTCAGAGAAGAACTCTTTAAGAGTTCACTTATTTATCGGTTCCATGCATTCTAGTATAATGTAGGCCTATAAGTTCACGAGAATTTGTGTGTATTTTATTCTAGCTAGTTTCATGTGAAATTTGCATTTCTTCACTATTTCCGCATTGTGATATCTGTTTGCCATCATATTAGTTACATCAGGTGTAAAAATAAACCCAAAACTTTGCTTAGATATTGTTTTTTTTTGACGAGATAACATGTGATGACATCGTCTTCCCAGAAGTTACCAGTGCTCTGACCACTGGTGAAATTTACCATGGTAACTCCAATTGCAAGTCGTTAGTGAATACCACCGCTGTCTGTTAACCATGGTAACAATAGTTACCATTGAATTTACCATCGTAAGTGAGTTAGTGAATCCGGGCCCTGATTAGTGCATGTAGATTGAAAACTAGATAGACCACCAGATCAGCTAAAGATGGAGATTAAAATATTCTATCTACCTGCGTAACGACTGGTAGAACAAGATACTGTTTGCCAATTGTGTTCAGCTGGACTATAATAAGGTGCTTAGTCAAAGGAGACATCATCTGGGCATTATCATAGTAACAAAAGATTGTAGATTGTTCACAATGAATACTAGAGGATTAAATAATTTTATAGATGTTATAAAAGACAGTAAACTAGTAGTGCCATCAACAACATGTAAATACACCAGGGAGAAATAACAGCATGGAGAAAAGAAATTTGTCAACTATAGAGGTGGCTCAAGCTGTGGTGGCTGCTCTAGAACTAACAAACTCACAAACTGATGACATTCAGAGCATGTGTGAAGTATTTCTGCATGGACAAGAGCTTCACAAGTTCATAACAGTATTTGAGGATGAAAGCTCAGTTAGATTGACTGGTGGAACTGTTTTTAAACAAAATGGGTTTAATTAAGAAACAAATAATGAGACAGAAAAGTTGACAGAAACATTAAAAGATCTATTACCGAAAGGTAGGAATTCTTCTCAAAGCAACAGTAATCCTTTGAATTGTGGAAGAGATGGGAAGGAAAGAGTACATTTTGTACATTATGTAACACTAACACTCACTGACCTATATTTTGTAGGTAAAAATAGTGTCATGATTGTTATGAATATGATAACTTGAGAGGTGACAGACATTGTAGAAGTAGAATCAGGATTCTTGATGATAACAGTGGTATACATAGTAATAATGATATTAGTGATAAATGTAGCACAAACAGAAATAACGTTCAAAAAGGGTCAGAATAGTAGTAATAATCAGAAGCAAAACTTTTGAGCCAAACTCAAGCAAGGTGACCCATGGGTCAATTTGTGGTCACACAGTTACGTGCAAAGTTGTCACCAGATCATCCAATACCATATTCTCTAAAGAATGTGTGGGTAGATCGAAATTGGAAATAGACAGTGATAGACGAAGACCTAATTGTAAAGGAGTAAATGGGTAATTTTCTGGTTACGGCTAAATTGGCAGTATTATTAATCTGAAAACAGTAAACCAGTAATTAAAAGAGGGAGATTATGAGGTGTTTCTTGGTGCAGATGTGTAAGATATTTCCCCATCATTGTTGATTAAAATAATTCAAGGGGTTACGATTTTATCTCAGAAAGTGCCAGAAGACATAGGATGAAACTTTGTAAAGAGTTCAATATTAGATAGCTATTGAAAATTTTGATTGGGATCATCTATCTGAAGGGCATCAATCATGAAGAAGTTTTCCTTTAAAGAAAGATGAACTGGGAAAACTCAGATCTGAATAATCATCATGAAAATGATGCTCCAGTTCGGGCGCCTATTTATCGTTATCCTGATAAGGCTAAGGAAATCGGTCATTGTGCTACGGATATAGGGTTAAGACATCAGCCTGGTTGTCCAATCATCTTGGTAAACAATCCACACGGCGAAAAACAATTGTGCTTCGATTATCGCCGAGTGAAAACCCAGTTCTCCATGGACATGTACCCTCTTCCAAAGTTTGAAGGACTAGTTAAAAAGGCAGCCAGGCAGGAATATTATGCATCTTTACACATTAATATAGCTTATTTTCAAAATAAACTTGATGAAACAACTACATTTTCAGATAGCTTTTCAATTAATAGATTCCGCTGATTGCCGGGTTGTGCCCCAGTTTTTTTCAGTAGAGAGATCCAGGATATCCTTACTTCTCATATCCGAGAAGGAAGAGTACAGAATTACTTGGAGAAGGTGATTCTATGATGAGAGACTTTTGATGCAATTCTAAACTGATTAAAGATAAATGAATTGTTTAGGGTAAGGGGAACTAAGTTTTAGTAAATGTGGTATTCGAGAAAAGTCAGTAAAAATTCTTTGGACACATACAGCCAGTTTGTTGAATTTGTGCTATGACCAAACCAATTAATATTCATATTTATATGAACATGGATATACTCAGACATATATGCATATATGTATCTTTCAGATATACATTTATCTGTCTGTCCAGCTATTATGCATGTCTAAACTGATAGATATGGGTCTATTTCTGTGTATATGCGTCTGTATAGTGAATATTTATTGGGTTGGGCCTCGCACAATTTTAACAAACCAGTGGATAGTATCCAAGAAAGGTTGCAAACCAGACCCTTTAGATAATGGAGCTGTACAAGATTAAGATGAAAAAAAAGCAAGAAGATTCCTTGGAATGTGTGGTTTCTATAGGAAACACATCCCTATTTTTGCCCATATAACAAAACCCCACACGAAACTGGCAAGGAATGATAAATTTATTTGGTTATTAGATTGAGATGAAGCATTTATAAAGTTGAAAAATAGATTAATTAATGCGCCTGTTTTGGTGGCATTGCAAGAGGACAAGTCATTTATCCAAACAACTGACATAAGGTGTGGAAGCATATTATAGTCGTCACGCAATCACTGACAATGATGATCTTGCAGTCGTCCTCTCATGCCAGAATTTTGGGCCTTATACCTGGGAAATAGATTCTTGATATAAACAGACCATCTACCCTTGCTAGATATCTTTCATAAAAAAAACCTAGTATGAACAGATGGATATTAACAATAAGAGAATTCAGTTTTGAAATAAAATTTGTTAAAGGGAAAGAAAATGTAGTAGCAGACCAACTATTCAGACCATTCTTGAGAACCCAAGTCATAGCCAGTAAGGTAAGTCTCTCAAAAGATGACTTTAGTGAATGTCAAAGAAAATGGTCTTAATTGCGCAAATTAATTTAATATTTAGAAGGGATAGAGTAAGAAGCTAGAAGTTTAGAAATATTTTCTACAAATTTCAACGAGATGGCCTATTGTATTACATAGTATTAAGGAAAGTTAAGGAAATAAATATTAACCTAGTAGTACCAGATAAGACATAATTTAAGTTTTGATATTTGTTCATGATTCTGTTGGACATCTGGGGCCTACTAATATAATAATTAAATTGAAGTTATTTTTCTGGGAGACCCTAAGAGTAGATGCGAATTTTGTCATAGTAATGTCTGTGTATTGACAAAGAGAATATTGGCATTGAGACAGTTTCTAGAGTTTCCAATAGTTACAAAGCCACTTGTAAGAATATCTGTAGATATAACTATCATGAATGTTGGACAGGGAAGAAATAAACCTGTGCTGATGATAATTGATGACTATTCTAGCTTTATAAAGTTATGTGTTAAAATGGATATCTGCCTCAAGTGTCTGAGAACATTTTAGATTTCTGCAATGAGTTTGGTAGTCCAAAAATAATACTGTCTGATGGGGGATAAAAATCAAAAACATAGAAATTACGAACTTTTGTTATATGTATGAAATAAACATAAGATCTCTCCCTACAATCCTAAAGGACTGTATTTGTAAAGTACATAGAACAATCAAGCAGGCGATGAGGGGTCTATGCAAAGCCCAGGCTCATGGGGGGCCAATGTTGCTCAAGCACACTGAAAAGTGTTAGAACAGAGCCACACATGGAATCACTGGGGTAAAACTGTGGTGGGCATTGTTGGGAAACACCACCCTATTTTCTTGACCAACATTATAACCTTTTCTTTGGTACATAGAAGGAAAAATTGAGCCACACCACAACCTATCTTGACCTTGTAAAATGTAATTGTGGGGTTTTTCAGGACAACCCAAATTTAAGACATGGGTGGTGGCAGCGATAGCAACATTATTTTGTCATTGGTGCTAGAATTGATATTGACAAGGTTGATAAAGATAAAATTAGATAAGATTTTATAGAAATGTTATATTTTGTACAAGTAAAATTAAAACTAAATATATATATATATGTATATGTATAAATATATATAATTTAAGATACATATATATGCCACCGCTGGCTAGTCTCGTGCAAAAAAGGGAGCAGCTCTGCATAAGCCTCCCCCTGCCAGTGCATAGCCTCTCCATCATCGAGACTCCCTGCAGTGCCTCCTCGTGGCCGCCCATGGAAACTGGGTACCTTGCGGTTCCAGGCTAAACTGAGGGGGATCTCGGAGCAGCAGGAGGCCCCAGAGGTCCAGGGCCATGGCCCACCGGCGTGTGGACACGCCCTGGCCCTGTACCAACTCCTGCCCCCTAGCCCCCTGGGGTTAATGGGAGGCTCGGGGGAGGTGGGCCTTGCCAGTCCTCCTCCCCCCAGATATAAACCAATCGGCAGTGCAAACTATAAATGGAGAGGCTGGGAGGAGGGGGGAAAGCCCCTCCCACCCAGCTAGTGAGGCGGACTGTGGGCCCTGCTGGGAGGGTGACTGCTGGAGCGCAGGCTGGGAACTGGAACTACCCGTCTCGCCTGCGCTCTGGTGGCCGCCAGCCCAGAGTGAAGCTTGTGGGGGAAAGCCCTCGGGAACCCCACAGGTGGATGATGGGGCACGCAGCCCGCCACCCCCTTTTATATGGGGCAGCGTCGGTGGGGTGGCAGAGGTGGCATCCACCCGGAGCGACTGCCAGAGGCTGAACCTCAGGCGGGAAGTTAGGGTGGGGGCTTGGAACGTCCGTTCTTTGCGTCAGGATGATCGGTTGCCTCTACTGTCGAGGGAACTGGGGAGGCTGAGAGTTGAGGTGGCTGCTCTCTCGGAGGTGAGGAGGCCTGGCAGTGGCATGACCTGTGTAGGTGGCTACACCTATTACTGGTCGGGCCGCAGCGATGGCCACCATCTCCAGGGAGTAGCCATTGCCGTCTCCAGCAGACTCCAGCCCTCGGTAGTAGAGGTTACTCCTGTTGATGAGCGTATAATGGTATTGAGATTGAAGCTTTCTTTTGGCTTCATGTCTCTTATTGCTGTGTACGCTCCTACCGATGTTTGTAAACTTGACGTGAAAGAGATGTTCTACGCCAAACTTACATCTGTGGCAGACAGATGTCCTCGACGAGATATTCGCATTGTTCTGGGCGACTTCAATGGTATCTGGCTGTGATCAAGCTGGCTATGAGATGTCTGTCGGTCCCCATGGTTCAGGAGCTGATGCCGGTAGCGAGAATAGCCTCCTTTTCCGGGACTTTGCTAGGTCCCAGAAATTGAGGATTTCTGGCTCCTGGTACCAGCACCCAGACCCACATCGCTGGACATGGTACAGTGATGTGGGTAACGCAGCCAAGGAGATCGACCACATACTTGTTAGCACTCGTTGGAGGATCCTTCAGAATTGCAGGGTGTACAGGAGTGCTGAGTTCTGTGGTACTGACCATAGATTGGTTGCGGCTACCCTCCGGGTCCACTTCAAAACCCCCCAGCGGTCAAATGATCACCCTAGGGTGTTTCATTTGGACAGGCTGAGGGAGGGGGAGTGTGCCCGCAGGTTTGCTGAGGCAATCTCTGATCGTTTCGCAGTGCTTGGCAGTCTGACAGACCCTGTTCTTCTGTGGGATACCTTTAAGCGTGAAACGCTTGATACAGCTCAAGATACGATTGGTGTACGCCCGAGAGCAGTACAGAATTCCATCTCGTGGGAGACACTGGAAGCCACTGATGCATGTCGTGCGGCTCGTCTGACAGGGGATCAGGAATTGCACCGTTCTCAGGTGCGCAGAACTCGGTCCCTGTTAAGAAGGGACAAGGAACAGTTTATTAGGAGTCTTGCAGAGGAGGTAGAAGGCCATTTCTTAGTAAATGACCTTCGTCCTGCATACCAAGCCCTGAGAAAGCTGAACTCCAAGCCCTCTTCACAGGTGACAGCAGTTCGCTCAGTAAGTGGTCAGATCGTTTCAGATCCTGTTGCGGTGCGGGGACGTTGGGCTGAGTATTTTGAGCAGCTGTACCAGGTTGACCCACCAACAGTTAACTTGGATGCGGGTAGTGTCGAGATCCCGCTGCCGAATCCACCTATCAGTGAGGACCCTCCCTCCCTAACTGAAGTTAGGGGGGCGATTTCCAAGCTGAAGAGTGGTAAAGCAGCTGGTATCTGCGGCATACCAGCTGAACTGTTAAAGGCTGGTGGCGAACCTATGGCACGGGGGTTACATGCTGTCCTGGCTGCCATCTGGCAGTCCGGTTCCATTCCTCCTGACCTGTTGAGGGGTGTGGTCATCCCTCTCTGGAAGGGGAAGGGGGACTGTTGGGACTGCAGCAATCACCGAGGCATCACACTGCTCAGTGTACCAGGCAAGGTTCTTGCCCACATCCTTCTGAGACGTATCAGAGACCATCTACTGAGGCACCAGAGACTGGAGCAATCCGGATTCACTCCTGGTAAGTCCCAAATAGACCGTATCCTCGCGCTTCGAGTCATTGTAGAGCGCCGTCGTGAGTTCGGGCGTGGGCTGCTTGCAGCCTACATCGACCTCAAGAAGGCGTTCGATACGGTGCATCGGGAGTCACTTTGGGAGATCCTGAGGCTGAGAAGAATACCAACAAGGATTATTGGACTAATAGCAAGCCTGTATACTGGTACTGAAAGTGCTGTAAAGTGTGGTGGGGGCCTGTCGA
>NW_020868949.1:960625-965625 GCF_003789085.1 Penaeus vannamei
TCAGGTGACTTTAGTTAAGCCAAGTGCTTAGAAGTCCTCGATCCGGCGAAGAAGCTCCGACATCATGCTTCTAGCAAGATCCTCCAAGGCGTCTCAGGGGAGCCTTTCCACCCAGCTGCAGAGGTGACACTCAGCTTTACCATCAGTCCAGATCTTGTTCTACTTCACCGCACCATAGTGGCTGATCTGTCCTTCCATGGCGATGTCCTTCTTGGGACTGACTTCTTGCGACGCCAGGACTTCACTTTGCAGTCGGAAGCCCAATCACCTCATGGACTGCTCATCCTGGGAGGTTGTGAGCTGTCGCTCCTATACACCGATGCCCACTCCCTACAGATTAGCCTGGTTGACTCAGGCCTGACTGATTCTCCTCCTGGACTCCATGCACCTGCTCCACAAGAAGCCGCTGTCCATCTTGCCAGACGACTGACTACCATTCCACCACACTCTGGTCGCTTTCTGGAAAGCTGCATTTCTCGGCTGGGTCAAGCAGACAGAGATGTCGTTTTGACCCCTGCCGTGACTGACCACCTGACACTTCCGCACCTTGTTACGACCGCCACTCGACGACGATGCTCCATATGGGCCCTGAATCACATTCACGGCCGCTAGTATTGAAACAGGGTACCAGACTCGGGACTGTCACACCTCTGGGAGAGGTCTACAGTGTTCCCCACTCCACGAGCCATCATGTTCAACCCCAGTCAACCTTCCGGGAGACAGCTGCCAGGAATCATGTACCTCCTGTCAGGACTGGCCCTGAGGATGGACAAAACAAGAACTACACAGCCCATAGGTCTACTGGTATTGCTGCTGCCGGGCGAGACAGGTGTCCCATCAGTTCAGGATGTACTGTACCCAAGGCCTGAGTTCTTTATCAACCTCTGCCCTGACAGAGCCGAGGTCCCCACTTCAAGCTGGAGAAGAGAGCCCATTCATCACTGCTTCCGCCGTCACAGAGCCGAAGCATTTTGCCGAATCCTTCTTGTCTCCTGATGGAGCTATCGAACCAGAGATGGAGTGGGACGACTTCTCTGCTTCTTTGTGGGGGAATTCAGAAGAATGGGACATAGAGGATGCTTTCTTACCACCCTCTGTAGCTGTGGCCACATGTGAAGCTGTCACCGATGACGATGACCCAGGACCAGATGACCCGGATGTTCCTGACTTGGATGCAGAGGATTCAGTCGGCCCTTCCCAGGACCCTGACGTCGAGGACGTTGATGCCGATGCAGATCCAGCTGACCCTGCCCGGACACTGATGTCGAGGATGTTGATGCTGATGGACCGATCGCAGATGTTCGAGCCGACTTCACTGGTGGACCTGATGATGACGTGACCCCCTGTGCTGTTCTCTAGTGCTTGCCCTTGGTCCTGACGTGTAGCTGTTCTGGACTGAGGCCCCTTTTCTCAGCCCCTGTTTGTGGCTGGGATGATTCAAGTGTTTGTTTTGGTTTACTAATTTATTTTACTGTTTACTTATTTATTTTACTGTTTTTACTGTGTTTTATTTACTTGTGTTTTGCGTGTTCAGTGATGCGTGTCATGCACGTCCAGCTGAACATGCACCTTAACTTTTGAGGCAAGTAATCGGGCTCAGGCCTTCCTTGTTTCTCTTTCCAGGTGTGTCTCCGATGTCCTCTCCGACCCCGTGGTATGGGAGGGTTGTGAGGTTTTCAACCTCCTCCCCCCCCCCCACAGACCTTACCCATCACCTATCCTCCCCCCCCCCTTTTCCTCTATCCTCATATCCCTCTCCTCTTATTCGCACCCTCTCCTTGTCCCCTCGCTTTTTATACTCCCCTCTACTTCTGTGCTAGTTTCTCCCTCTTTTACTCTTTTCCTCTGCTTGTTCTACTTCTTATCTTTATCTCTAACCTATCCTACCTCCATCCTATCCCTATCCTATCCTGTATCCTGCCGCATTTCCCCTCGTACCCCTCTTATTCGCACCCTCTTCCTGTTCCTTCGCTTTTTCGCTTTCCTCTACTTCTACGCTCATTCCTCCCTTCTCCATTCCCTTTCTCCCGTTTGTCCTACCTTCTACCTTTAACCCTATCCACTCCTGCCCCCATCCTACCCCTATCCTACCCAGCATCCTCCGTAATCCACAGGGCGAGTCGAGCACAGTGGACCACTTCCCTCTGCCAGCCTGATTTCTACACTTTTATTTTACTTCTGTTTTATGCTGGCGTATTTTACATGTATTCTACTTTCATTTACACCTTTTTGTATACATTTTAATAAAACTTCCACTGAATTCGTTTGCTATCCGCCAATATCCCACAAGGATTCACATGATGTGCGGATAAGGGGGCATCCTCATCTGCTGCGATTTCTCTCGTACTTTTTATTCCTTTTATCTTCAAGTTCAGTTTTAGTTTTTTTTGTGCTTTGCTTTTACTTACTGTCATTTTAATCTCTCTTTTTCCCGAGAGCAAGTCACTGTTTTATATTTTATTTCTGAATCGCAGCAGATGGTTTTACGTATTTTTTATGATAATTATTATTTTCTCATTTATTTCCTTTGATGTTTTATTGCTTTTAATTGTTCTTTTATCTTGTGTATATTTTCTTTTATTTTAATATTTCCTATTTATTGTTTTAATCATTTTTACCGCTACCACTCCGTCCGCGTGAACCAATGTAACCCCCATGTTTTTGCCAAATAAACGAAGTGGATACTCTGACTGTGTTGTGACTTACCCTATGGATTTACCTGTCTGGATTCTACACCTCGGATGCTGAAACAAGGTTGTACTGCCCCTTTTACTTGCCTAGGTGTATTTATGCTGGACGTGTTATTTTACTGTTTTACTCTATTTTTTTTACCTTGAACCATGTGTGCCTTTACTTTTACTTTTTACTTACTCTGAGTTTTACTTACTTTTACTGGTTCCTTTTACGTTTCTTTTATTCGTTTTACCCTTTTACTCGTCTTTTACCTGAACTTTTACTTCAGCTTTTACTTTTTACTTTTCTGTTCTTACGATCTTTTCATTTACTTTTCTTCATGTTCCCTCTTACCTCTCCTTCCTTCTGTGATTTTACGAATCTTAGTTTTGTTGATGTTGCTTATTTTTACTGCTTTTAAGCCCTTCTGGCATATTTTAATAATTGTTCAGCCTTCTGGCAAGTTTTACTGTTTTAAGCCCTTCTGCATATTTTATTTAGCCCTTCTGGCACTTGTAATATTTTTACGTTTTAATGTCAGTTTTACTTTGGTGCCTTCTGCACATTGGTTACTTTTACAGTTCATTTTAGGATTTATTTTTTTATTGTATTTTATGTACAATCTTCATATTGGTCACGCTCCTGGTAGACCTGCATCTCCGGGGATAATTTGGCTTGTGAGGTCGTGTTGGTTCCTAGCCTTCAGCTTGGTCCCATCACCCCCTTTGCGAGGAACGAACGGGGCCCCCTCATTTTCCTTGGCCCCTAAGCCTGAAGTCTCCCGCCTCACGGGTGGCCTCATTTGGGTTCCTCACTCACATAACCTTACATCTCCACTTGGCCCCTCCCATGCTAATGCTTTTCTATGTCGCCATGAGAGAAAAGCTGGCTAGAAAACTGTCCGCCTGAATTCAAACCCCTACATTATCGTCGGTACATCGACGACACTTTCTTGCTCTTTAAGCACCTTCACACTTTAATCTTTTTCTAGATTACCTATATGCCAAACACCCCAGCATCAAATTCACCTGTGAATTGCAAATGGACAACCAATTGCCATTTTTAGATACTATGGTCACTAACAATAATGGTATCTTCCAAACTAGCATTTACCGTAAACCCACTTTCATTGGCCTCGGCCTACATTTTCTCAGTTACATCCCGTATATTTACAAAATCAATAGTGTGAAAACTCTTATAACTAGAGCCTACAATCTATGTAGCACCTGGAATGCCTTCCATAATGAACTGTTATTTCTGAAAAAAAAACTTTTATTACTAATGGGCACCCATTACAGTTGTGTGATAATATTACTAAAACCTTTCTGTGTAAGAAATTCACCAATCAACAAATTGTCTCCACGGTTAAAAGAGACCATAGGTATGTTAAACTACCCTACATGGGTGATCTAAGCCTTGAAATCAGGAAACGGTTAAAAACGCTCTTGCAAAATAATTACCCCCAGATTAAATTTACCTTTGTCTTTAGCAACAAGAACACAATAGCTAAGTTCTTAAAACATCCTTTAAATCACAGCTCTGACCTATGTTCTAATGTGGTATACTTATTTACCTGTCCTAGCTGTCAAGCTAGGTATGTGGGATCCACCTCACGATGGCTATGTCACCGCATCTCGAACATAAAGGCAAGTCTTTCAGGACTGGCCTCCCGCTGAGCAAACCATCCTTCTCGGCAATAAGAGAGCATTCCCAGTTACACTCACACCCTTTTTCTACCACAGATTTTAGTATTTTGTCATCTCACTCCTCCCGCCGAGACCTCATCACCTCAGAATCCTCCTGATACAAAAGATGCAACCAGAGCTAAACAACGTAACCACAGCGACCCCCTTGTTTACCACACTGCTCATCTCCTTAAACACTTTTTTGGTTCGTTTAACATTGATTTTGTCTCTAAATATGTTTTATATATATTTATATTGTGTTCATGTTTATTTTGTATATATTTTCTGTTAATATTGTTTATTCTGTTTACTTTCTTACGTTTTTGTAAAACCAGAACGCTTTCATATTTTTACATAGTCTAATGACCCTTCTATCTGGTTAATTACAGCATTGATAATGAAGGCATGTAATCCTTCGAAACGTCTGCTAGATCAATAAAGATGAGACTTCACGGCCGTATTTATGTACCTCTTCATATATATATATATATATATATATATATATATATATATATAATAATATATATATATATATATATATATATATGCCATCATCAATTGCCCTATCCGACTCGGACATTGGCTGCTGCCATATGCCATCTCTTTCTGTAATTACACAAACGAATCAAGTCCTGTTCTTTT
>NW_020868949.1:1047879-1050379 GCF_003789085.1 Penaeus vannamei
ACCCACCCTCTCCCTCCTCCCCCCTTCCTCCCACCCATTCTCCTCAACCGGATGTTTTATTCACTCCCAAGATGATCTGGGATTTAGTCTGTCTGACTCATCGTATAAGAGAGAGAAGAGAGAGAATAAAAAAAGGGGGGGGGAGGCGTAGAGGGAGAAAGTGTTGTTCTATCTTTGCCATTTCCCTTGGTAACTTTTGAAGAGTCTTGAGTTTCTGCGTCGATGCCGAGCGCTGGGGGTTTGGGGAGGCGTGCGACGGTGGAGACGGTGTGGGTGTGTGGGTGTGTTTGTTTGTTTGTGTGTGTGGGTGTGTGTGTGTTGATTTTTTTGTGTGTGTGCGTGTGTGTGTTTGTTTGTTTGTGTGTGTATTTTTTTGTGGTGTGTGTGTGGTTGTGGTTTTTGTTGTTTGTGTGTGTGTGTGGTGTTTGTGATTTTTTTTTTGTGTGTGTGTGTGTGATTTTGTGTGTTTTCTTTGGTTTGTTTGTATGTGTGTGTGGGTGTGTGATTTTTTTGTGTGTGTTTGTTTGTATGTGTGATTTGTGTGTGTGTGTGCTTGTTTGTTTGTATGCGTGTGTGGGTGTGATTTTTTTGAGTGTGTTTGTTTGTTTGTATGTGTGTAATTTGTGTGTGTGTTTGTTTGTGTATGTTTGTTTGTTTGTATGTGTGTGTGGGTGTGTGATTTTTTTGTGTGTGCGTGTGTGTTTGTTTGTATGTGTGTGTGTGTATGTGATTTTTTGTGTTTGTTTGTTTGTTTGTATTGTAGTGTGTGTGTATGATTTTTTTTTTTTTCTTTTGGTGTATAAGTTTGTTTCTTTGCGAGTGTGTGTGTGTATGTGTGCGTGTGTGTTTGAGTGTGTGTGTGTGTGTGTGTCCATACGGCGTGAACATGGATAGATAGATATGTAGGTAGATAGATAAACATATGTTAGATTGTGATAGATTGCAAGGTATGTATGTAAATATACATACATGTATACATGAATACATATTTACATACACATATGCATACATACATACGTACATACATACATATGTAAATGAATATATACATACATTCATAATCACATCCATACATACATATATACATACATACACATATATTCAGAGAGAAAAAGAGAGAGACAGACAGACACACAGACAGACAGACATATATACGAATAGACAGATAGACTAACATAAAAAAAAACAGACAAATAGACAGGAAGATAAAAAGATAAAGAGAGATAGAGAGTATTCCTTTCAGTCAACTTGGCCGATCTGTATCCACACGTCCCATGTAGCAGTTTACAGTGCAGTCTGGAGAGATGTTCCGTAGTTGATAGACTGGATAGATAGACTGATACAGATTGCGAGGAAGAAAGAGGTGAATAGATTTACATATAGCTAGAGAAGGAAAGAGAGAGAGAGGGAGAGGGAGGGAGAGGGAGAGATAGATAGAGAGGGAGGGGAGGAGAGAGGAGGAGAGGAGGAAGAGGAGGGAGGGAGGAGGAGGGAGGGGAGAGAGAGAGAGAGAGAGGAGAGAGAGAGAGAGAGAGAGAGAGAGGAGAGAGAGAGAGAGAGAAGAGAGAGAAGAGAGAGAGAGAGAGAGAGAGAGAGAGAGAGAGAGAGAGAGAGAGAGAGAGAGAGAGAGAGAAGAGAGAGAGAGAGAGAGAGAAAGAAGAGACACACACACACACACACACACCAACAGACACATAAAAAAAAACACACAAGAACGAAAAAGTAAAGACAGATAAATAAGAAACAAAAGAAAAGCATCATTCAGCACTCCACAGTACCCGACCAGAAATTCCCAAATGGCCGACTCAAAACCAAGCTTTTCCGAGGTCAAAAGGAATTCCTCCTTCTTTATAGCTCTCGACGCGGGCTCCTCCTAATCAGCTGACCTCACACCCTCTGCGCCTTATCCTACGGGGCTATCTGACCCCTCTCCTACCCCTTCCCCCTCCCCTAGGAGAGATGTAACAGGAGATAAGGCTGGGAATCTTATGAGGCGGCGAGGTATGGGTGAGTGGGGGTCGCGAGCGGTATGGAGTGAAGACAGGTATAAGCGACCTCGGTGGGAGATTTCTCTCGCTCGTCTGTCTGTCTGTCTGTCTGTCTGTCTGTTTGGTTCCGTTTGTCTGTTTCTTTTTTTGTGTGTGTGGATTTGGTTCTGTTTTATTTTTTATTTATTTTATTTATTTTTTTTTTTTACTGTTTCTCTTTGTCCATTTGTTTCTCTCTCTCTCTCTCTTGTCCATATTTTTCTCTGGTTTTTATTTGATGCAATCTTTTTTCTACCCACTTCCCTACCTCCCCTCTATACCCTCCCCCCCCCCCCCCTCTACCCAACACCTTACCTATAGCTCTGTCCCTTCCCTTACCTTCCCTACCCACCATTCCTTCTCCTTACCTATCTCCTTACCTATTACCTTACCTACTTAAGGTGATACGTCTGATTTCTCTCTGACGTGAAGATGTTATCAAGTCAATCACGGAGGGGAAGGGAAGAGGGAGA
>NW_020868949.1:1055379-1065379 GCF_003789085.1 Penaeus vannamei
CCTCCCTTCTCCTCGCCTCTTTCCTCACATTTCTCTTCCCTCACTCTTTCCTCCATTCCCCCTTTTCCTTCTCCCTTCCTCTTTCCCATTTCCCCCTCTCTTCTCTCCCTCCCTCTTTCCCCCCATTTCTCTCCCTTCTCTCCCTCCCCCCCTCTCCCCTCTCCCCTCCTCCTCTTCCTCCCCTTTTCCCCCCTCTCCCCTTTCCCTCCTTCTTCTCCATTTCCCCCCTCTCCCCTTCTCCTCCCTTTTCCTCATCCCCCTCTCCCCTCTCTCCTCCCTCTTTTCCTCGCTCCCTCCCCTCCTTTCCTCAATCTTCTCTCCCTCTCTCCCTTCCTCTCCTCTTCTTTCCCTCCTTCCTCCTCTCTCCTTCATTCCCCTCTCTCCTCCCTCTTTCCTCACATTTCTCTCCCTCTCTCACCTTCTCCTCCCTCTTCCTCCCATCCCTCCCCTCTCCCCTCTCCCCCCTCTTTCTCATCTTCCCTCCCTCTTTCCTCCCATTTTCTCGCCCCCTCTCACCTTCTCCCTCCTCCCCCTCTCCTTCTCCCTCCATTCCCCCCTCCCTTCTCCTCCTCTCTCCTTCCATTCCCTCTCCTCCCTCTCTCCTGTTCTTTCCTCCCATTTCTCTCCCCTTCCGCCCCCCCCCATAGTCGGTTATATATATAGCGCCACCATTAACAGTTCAACCCAACATACGAACCGAAAAATCAGCCAAACGCCGTTGTTGGATCCGGCAGCAAGGGTCGCCGCCAGGCCAATAACCCCCCCTTTCCCCTCCTTCTTCCCCTTTCTCTTCTCCCCCTCTTCACGCTTCGTTCTCCCCTGTCTCTCTCTCTCTCTCTCTTCTCTCTCTCTCTCTCTTCTCTCTCTCTCTCTCTCTCTCTCTCTCTCTCTCTCTCTCTCTCTCTCTCTCTCGCTTCTCTCTCTCTCTCATCGCGATTTGCGCTTCGCTCTCGTATCTCCTCATTTTCCGTCCTCTAGTAGGTTCTATCTTTCTCTCGTTCTCTTCCTCTTCGTGTTCGTTCTTCCTCTTTTCTTCCCCCCATGCTAGCTCCCCCTTCTCTCCCCCCCTTTCTTCCTTTCTCCATCCCCATCGCCTTGTCTTCCCTGCCCCCCCCCCTGTTTTCCTCGCTCTTTCTGTTGTGTTCTCCCTTTGTATCCTATTATTCATCGTCATCTCCCTCTTTCTCTATTTTTTTCTGTTATCCTATCTATTTCCCTTTTCGCACTTAGTGTCTCGATTTCTCCTTTTCTCTATCTCCTCTTGTTTATTAGCCGATCTTCTTAAAATTTCTTAATCCATCCTCTCATTCTCTCCCTCTATTCTCTCTTCTCTCTCTTCTCTCTCTCTCTCTCTCTCTCTCTCTCTCTCTCTCTCTCTCTCTCTCTCTCCTCTCTCTCTCTCTCTCTCTCTCTTCTCTCTCTCTCTCCTCTCTCTCTCTCTCTCTTCTCTCTCTCTCTCTTTCTCTGTGTCTGCCTCTACTCTATCTCTCTCTCTCTCTCTATTTATCTATTCATTATAATTCTTCTCCTCTCCTCCCTCCTTCTCTTTCCCCATTCTCTTTCTTCCTTATCTCCCCCTTTCTCCCTTCCCTATCCCTCCTTTCCCTTCTTTTCTCTATCTTATCTCCTTCTCTCCCCCTTCTTAACCTGCCCTTTCCCATCCCCCTTCACCTTATCGCGCTCTCCTCTTCTCCTCCTTATCTCTCTCTCTCTCTCTCTCTCTCTCCCTCCTTCCTCCCTTTCTCTCTTCAATCCCCTTATTCATCCTCTCTCCTCTCTCTCCCTTTCCGTCCCTCCCTCCCTTTCCCTCTCCCTTATCACTCTCCTCTCCCTTCCTCTCCCTCTCTCTTCCTCTCCCTCCTCTCCCTCCCTCCTGCCCTTTCTCTCCCTCTCTCTCACCTTATCACACCTCTCCCTCTCCCTCTTTTCCTCCCTTTCCTCTCCCCTCTTCCTTCCTACCGGTAATTGCAGTACAAAAAAACAACAACAATGAAGTAATCTGAGAGACAATAGGGAGCTGGGATTTAGGTGTGGTTGGGGGGCGGAGGGGGAGGAGGGGGGAGAGGAGGGAGTGAGGGAGAGGGGAGAGTTAGGGAAGTAGAGGGAGAGAGGGATGGGAGAGAGAGGAGGAGGGAGGATGGGGAGGGGAGAAGGGGAGGTGGGAGAGAGAGGAGGGGAGAGGGATGGGGAAGAGAGGAGGAGGAGAGGGGTAATGGGAGGGAGATTGGGAGGGAGAATGAGGGGAGGAGGAGAAGGGGGAGTAGAAGGGAGTAGGGGAGTGAAAAGGGGAAGAGGAGAGGAGGAGAGGGGAGAGAAGGAGAGGAGAGTTGGGAAGAAGAGGGGAGAGGAAGTGGGGGGGAAAGGAAACAAAGAGGGTCAGGAGAAAAGGAGCAAGAAATATAAACTTGATAAAAGTTGGAGGGAGAAGAAGTGTAAAGGGATAAGGAAATACACACACAAACACACACACACACGCACACGCCCACACACACACCATACACACAAACACAAACACACACACACATACACACAAACACAACACAAACACACACACACACACACACACAAACACCACCACACACACACACCACACACACACACACACACACACACACAACACACCACCCCCCACACACACAACACAATCGAGAGCACCAATACTCAATGTCTCTTTCTGTCTGTCTATCTATCCGTCTATCGATCGGCTGGTCAATGTATGTATGAGGGTGAGTATGTATGTCTGTCTGTCTGTCTGTCTGTATGTATATATTTATGTAAGTGTCCATGTATGTATGAGTGTATGTATAGATATATACTTGCACGTATGTATGTACACATGTATGTAACTATGTACACATGTATGTAACTATGTACACAAGAATGTATGTATGCGTGAATGAATGTATGTATGTATGTACGTAAGTATGGATGTACGTATGCATGTACGTATGTTCACCAGTATCTTTAATGTTCTCATACATACACCTAAACAGACACACATGCCTCCACCCCCAACATCCGTACACACACGTACACGCGTTCACACGATCACCGACGCACACACACGCACACGCGTATACACGATCACCGACGCACACACACGTACACGCGCAACACATGATCACCGACGCACCACACACGCACACGCACACCAAACGACCCCCCGACGTACACACACGACCCTCGACGCACACATGATCAGCGACGCACACACACGCACACGCACACAAACGACCCCCGACGCACACACACGCACACGCGCACACACCCCCGACGCAACACACACGACCGACCCAACACACCACGACCCCCGACGCACCACACACGCCACACGCCTACACACGATCACACCGACGCACACACACGCACCACGCGCACACACGACCCCCACGCACACACACGCACACACACGACCCCCGACGCACACACACGCACACGCGTACACACGACCCCCGACGCACACACACGCACACGCATACCACGACCCCCGACGCCGCACACGCATACACACGACCCCCCACGCACACACACGCACACGCACGCCCATACGCCGCCCCATACATACGGAAACGAACGGAGGCGATGAATCAGTCTTGCCAGAATTGTCAGCAACCCCCCCCCCCCCTTTTATGGCTCTCTGGGGGTTATTTGATCTCTATTTCTCCTTCTCCTCTTCTCTTCCTCTTGTTGTTGTTTTTCTCTCTTACTTTGTGTTGTTGTTTTTTTTTTTTTATTGTACTTATTGTTTTCTTGTTTTTGTTTTGTTTTTTCTTCGTTATATCTTTTTTATTTTTTTTATTTTTTTTCTCCTTTTTTTCCTTTTTTCACTTCTTTTCTGTTTTTCTTTTCTTCTTCTTCCTTATTGTGGTCTCTTCTTCTTCTTTCTTTTTTTTTTTTTTTTTTTTTTTTTTTTTTTACCTTTGTATTCTTCTTAGTATTCATTTGCTTCTTCTTCTTCTTCTCTCTTTTCTCTTTTTACTTTTATGGACTATTCTTGATCTGCCCGCTCCCTCTTCTTATTATTGTTCTTTTGCAGCCTTTCTCTTTTTGTTCTCCTTCTCTTTTCTTCCTTTCCTGTTTTCTGGTCTTGTCTTGCTCTTCTATCTTTTTTTGTCTTGTCTTCTTTGTCTTTTTTTCCATTCTTATGTTTTTTTGCCTTTGTTCTCCTTATCATCTTCCTTCTTTCATTTCCTCTTTTTTGCCTTTTTCTTCTTATTTATTTTTCCTGTTCTTATTCCTCTTCTCTCTTTCACCTCCCTCCTACTCTTCTTTTATTTATCTCTTTCCTCTCCCCCCTCCCCCTTCTCCTTCTCCTCTCCCTCTCCCCCTTCTCTCTTCTCCTCTCCCCTTCCCCCCCCTCCTCTCCCCTCTCCCTCCTTCTCCTTCTCCTCTCCCTCTCCTTCCTCTTCCTAATCTCCAATCTTTCATATGTAAATAGTGTCTATATCAACTATAGCAATATTGGAAAGTCCTTCTGTGTTGACAATATACCACAATATGAGACAGATAAACACAATATATACTTGTAGAACAATGGCAACATTTCAACAGAATTTGATTGGAAGTCGCTGTAGTAAAATATATTTTTTTTCTATTTCGTTTTTTTTTTTTTTTTTGTTTTGTTTTTTTTTTTTTTTTTTTTGTTATTCCAATACCTCTACAACCACTCGTGTTGCCGTCGCAAGAGTAATGCAATAATTAAGTTCATTTTTGGCGAGGGTTCCATTGAAAACGACTCAACCATATTTTGATCATTGCACCTGAAAAGAAATTTGGGGAAAGGAACGGTTCAACTATATTTTTTTTCCTTTACAATTCGAAAATGCGATAGGAAAATGAATGGAAAAAAAAAATACATGGCAACTTCATTCCGCTGAAAGTGTTCGCATGCGGTCAAAATGGCGGAAACTTTTTTTTTTTTTTTTTTTGCAAGGTCGTTCGTTGAAATTTTGCGAGCTGGCTTTTGGCCCTCATAAAAAAAAAGAAAGAACGAAATGTATACTTTATTAAACCCGCGTGGAGTGAATTACACGCTGTGAAATTTGTGGAAATCTGTTTAAGTTTGATTTTATCGCACGGGTTAGAATGAAAAATACGGCATTTCGTTACATGGTCTTTTGCACGGAATCGGACGCGGGTTGTTAGGAATAGAGCCATCCACTAACAATGAAAATGAAATGGAAACAGCTCGGCGAAATTGGAATATATATTCATGTGAAGAATACTTTAGATGAAGAGTTTTTACTCACTCTTTTTCACCTTTTTGTCTTTATTTCTTTGTATTCGTTTTTTTTTTTGTTTGTTTGTTTGTTTTTTGTCCTAGTATCATCAATATCATCATCATATGTTTCTTTTATTAGCATAGTCACGTCATGTTTTTCTTGTTGTTTCATTTCATTCAGATTCTGTCTCTGTTTCTTGTTGTCTGGTCTGTCTGTCTGTTTCTTCTCTCTCTAATCTCTCTTCTCTTCTCTCTCTCTCTCTCTCTCTCTTCTCCTTCTCCTCTCTCTCTCTCTCTCTCTCTCTCTCTCTCTCTCTCTCTCTCTCTCTCTCTCTCTCTCTCTCTCTCTCTCTCTCTCTCTCTCTCTCTCTCTCTCTCTCTTCTCTCTCTCTCTCTCTCTCTCTCTCTCTCTCTCTCTTCTCTCTCCTCTCTCTTCTCTCTCTCTCTCTCTCTCTCTCTCTCTCTCTCTCTCTCTCTCTCTCTCTCTCTCTCTCTCTCTCTCTCTCTCTCCTAGAATGAAAGATGATGCATGAAAGGTATGATAACCGGAAAAAAGAAGGAAGAGAAAGAAAAAAAAATTGCAGAGGGAAAAGGAACGAAAGGACAAAGAAAAACTAAGCAAAACGGATGAAAGCAATACGAGATAACGGATATTAAAATTAAAAAAAGCGATGCAAAGAAATAAAAAAAAAAAAACAGAAAAAGAGAGAGATAGAAAAAAATGGAAATGGCAGGAGTGTCATCTTCACAGCTTATATATATTTTCTAAAAGATGCATCCACCTGAAAAAAAAGAAAAAAAAAAAGACAATCGAAGGAAAAAAATACAAAAAAAAGATAAAAAGAAAAGAAAGGGAAAAAAAGAAAAAGAAAGAAAGAAAGAAAGAAAAGAAAAAAGAAAAAGAAAAAAATAATAAATTAAAAAAAAGAAGAAAAAAAAAAAAAAAAAAAAAAAAAAAAAAAAAAAAAAAAAAAAAAAATATATATATTATATAATTATATATATATATATATATATATATATATATATATATATATATTATATATATATATATATATATATATATATATATATATATATATATACATATATACATATATAACAAATAAATAAAAAAAAAAAATACAGAAAAAAAATCAGCAAGAAAAAACACCCCCCCCAAAAAAAAAAAATAAATAATTAAAAAATAAAAAAAAAAACACCCACAGCCCACCCCGAAAAAAAATCCCCGAGCTGGAGAAGCCGCCGCCCATCTCCTCCAAAGGGAAAACAAGTTACAATCAAGCGAATCGTAAACTTGGTGTGTTATCTGTCCCCGAGGCGCGAATGCCCCGTGTAATCCCGTTCGTGGAAGGCGCATGAATCCACGAACGCTGGACCGTCTACCCGGATTCATGTGAGAGTTTTTTTTGTTTTTTTTTTTTTTTTCGTTCGTTATTTCCGTTATGGAATGTGTGGTGTCATGTTTTTTTTTAACGTGATAATTATTAGGTTGTAGTTTATTATTAGGTGTGAATTAGAGAAAGAAAAAGGGTAAGGGAATGGATGGAAATAAGATGGAAAATTAAGTGGTTTGTTTACGATGTGAACGTCTGTGTGATCTTTCTCCCTCCCTCTTCCCCTCCTTCCCTCCCTGTCTCCTTCCCTCCTTCGCTCCCTGTCTCCTTCACTGCCTCCTTCCTCCCTCCCTCACTGCCTCCTTCTCTCCTTTCCTTCCTGTCTCTTTCCTTCCCTTCCTTCCCCCCTGTCTCCTTCCTTCCCTCCCTCCTCCCTCTCTCTTTCCCTGTCTCCCTCCCTCCCTCCTTCCTTCCTTCCCTCTCTCTCCCCTGTCTCCCTCCCTCCTTCCCTCCCTCCCTTCCTCTCTGTCTCCCCCCTCTCTCTCTGTTTCCCTCCCTCCCTCCATCCTTCCTTCCCTCTCTCTCTCCCTGTCTTCCCTGTCTCCCTGTCTCCCTCCCTCCCTGTCTGCCCGAAAACTGGAGAAGCTGTAATATGTGGCGATTGCTGGAGATGAGGGAGACGCTGCAGAGGGCGAGGGGGAGGAGGAACGAGGGAAATGGTAAGGGGAGAGGAGGAGGGAGGGGGATGGATAGGGGAAAGGAGGAGGAGGGGGATGGATGAGGGGAGAAGAAGGGAGGATAGGAAAGGAGGAGGGGAGGGGATGGATGAGGGGAGAAGAATGGATAGGGGAAAGGAGGAGGGAGGGGGATGGATGAGGGAGAAGAAGGGGAATGGAGAGAGGGGGAGGAGTAGGGGGGGGGGAAGGGGAGGAAGAGGGGAATGGCGAGAGGGGAGGAGTAGGGGGAGGGGGGAGGGGAGGAAAGGGGAATGGCGAGAGGGGAGGAGGGGAAGAAGAGGGAGGGGGAGGGGAAGTGAGGCATCGTGGATGAGGGAAGACGTAACCGAGTCATCAGGCTTCTGCACCGCGCAGTTCGCTTTATTTACTTTTGCGTTTGTTTGTTTTTCTCTTTTTCCTGGGCGTTTCCCATCATTTTCACAAACGATCGCACGCACACGCATATATGTGTATATGCATATATATATATATATATATATATATATATATATATATATATATATATATATATATATATATATATATATATATATATATATATATATATATATATATATGTATATATATATATATATATATATATATATATATATATATATATATATATATATATATATATATATATATATATATATATATATATATTATATATATATATATATATATATATATATATATATATATATATATATATATATATATATATATATATATATATATATATATGTATGTATGTATATATATGTATATATGCATATATAGATAGATAGATATATATAGAGATAATTATAGATACATATACATATACATATATATATATATATATATATATATATATATATATTATATATATTATATATATATATATACATATACAGCCATACCACCCTTATAAACCTATATACTTAGCCAAACCCACCTACAAATTTTCTCACAGTCGTGTTCAAATCCACACCCACACACGAGCACGCACGCACTCTCACGCACACGCCAAACACGTGACCTACCTCCTGCTTCCCTGTCCCTCCCCTTCCCCCCCCCTCACTTCACGACTCTTGTCTCTCCTTCCCCCCTCCCCCCCCTCCCACGCCCTTTTCCTTCCCCCATTCCCCACTTTCTATCCTTTCTCTTTCTCTGACAGTCCTCTCCCTCTTTCTTTCTACTTTTCTCACCCTTTCTCATCTTTCCCCAATCCATTTTCTCTTTCGATCCCTTTCTCTTTCTTCCGTACTTCCCTCCCTCCTTCCCTCCCCACTTTTTTCCTTCCCCTCCTGCCTCACATACTTCTGCCTTTCCTCCCTCCTCTCTCTCCTCCCTTCTTCCCTTCCCCCCGCCTCATCCTTCCCTTCCTCCCTCCCCAGAATTACCCTCTCTCCTTCCCTCCCTCCCACCCTCTCCCTCCTTCCTCCTTTCCCCTCCCTTCCCTCTCCCTTCACCTCCACCCACTCCTCTCCCTCCTTCCCTCCGTCCTCCATACCCTTCCCCTTCCCATTTCTTTCCTTAACCCACCCCACCCCACCCTACCCCCACCCCCACCTACCCCCCCCCACCTCCGCCCAAGGAAGGGGAGACGAAACTAAAATCAGTGCAGCAAGAACCGTGAGCGACACCCAATAAAATGCCCCATAAAACTAATGGCCGCTGTTTCCTTTCCCTTCACTCTCTGTTTTCCCCCCTAGATTTCTCTCCTTCTCCCTGATTCTTTCCCCTAGATTCATTTCTGATTTTTCGACTGATTCTCACGAGATTCTTCCTTCCCCTACTGATACGAGATTCTCTCCTTCTCTGATTCTCATTTTTTCCCTAGTTTTTTTCACTTTTCGCTTACTGATTCTTTTTCTCTAGAATCTCTCCCTTCTCCGCTGCTGATTCTCACGTTTTTTCCCCTAGATTCTCTCCCTTCTCCCCTACTGATTCTCACGTTTTTCCCTAGATTCTCTCCTTCTCTGATTCTCACATTTTTTCCCTAGATTCTCTCCCTTTTCCCTTACTGATTCTCACGTTTTTCCCCTAGATTCTCTCCCTTCTCCCTTACTGATTCTCACGTTTTCCCCCTAGATTCTTCCTTCTCTGATTCTCACATTTTTTTCCCTAGATTCTCTCTCTTTTTCCCCTACTGATTCTCACGTTTTTCCCCTAGATTCTCTCCCTTCTCCCCTACTGATTCTCACGTTTTCCCCTAGATTCTCTCCCTTCTCTGATTCTCACATTTTTTCCCTAGATTTTTTCCCTTTTCGCCTACTGATTCTCACGTTTTTCCTCTAGATTCTCTCCTTCTCCCTCTGATTCTCACGCCCCTAATTCTCTCCTTCTCTGATTCTCACATTTTTTCCTAGATTCTCTCTTTTCGATTCTCACGTTTTTCCCCTAGATTCTCTCCCTTCTCCCCTACTGATTCTCACGTTTTTCCCCTAGATTCTCTCCCTTCTCTGATTCTCACATTTTTTCCCTAGATTCTCTCTCTTTCCCCTACTGATTCTCCGTTTCCCCTAGATTCTCTCCCTTTTCGATTCTCAGTTTTCCCCTAGATTCTCTCCCTTCTCTTTCTCTTTTCCCCTAGATTCTCTCCCTTTTCCCTACTGATTCTCACCTTTTCCCCTAGATTCTCCCTTTCCCTATTCTCACCTTTTTCCCTAGATTCTCTCCCTTTCCCCCTAATTCTCACCTTTTCCCCTAAATTCCCTTACGGTTCTCCCTAATGATCT
>NW_020868949.1:1075379-1085379 GCF_003789085.1 Penaeus vannamei
AGAGAGAGGATAAAAGTAAGAAGAGAAACAAAGACGAAAGATAGAAAAGCTATAAAAAGACAAAAAAAGAAAGAAACAGATGAAGAAAGGAAGAGAGAGAGAAAGAAAGAAAGAACAAACGCGACAAAACAGAAACAAGAAAATACACCTGAGATAAGGGAAGAAGGGGGGGGGGGAGGACAGACTACGAAGAGAGAGTAAAGAGCAAACGAGAGAAGGAGAGTAAAGGGAAGCGAAAGAAGAGTAGAAGAAGGAGAGAAAGATAAAGAATAGAAGACACAGGAAGGAGGATAAGAGTAGGAACCATAGAAGGTGGAATGAGGGAAAGAAGGAGGGAGAGGGGGGGTGGGAGGAGATTGATAAAGAGGAGAATAAGAGGAGGAAACGAGAGTGAGGGAGGGAAGAGCGGGTATAGGAAGGAAGGGGCAGATGAGGGAGGGAGGAGGGAGAGAAGGCAGAGAGGGATGGAGGGAGGATAGAAGAGAGAGGAGGACAGAGGAGGGCAGATAAGGGAGGGAGGGAGTAAGGAAGGGGGTCAGGAGGAGGGAGGAGAGGAGGAGGCAGGAGGAGAGGGAGAGAGAGAGGGTAAGAGAGAGAGAAAAGAAAAGAAGAGAGAAAGAGAAGAGAAAAGAAGAGAGAAAGAAGAGAGAGAGAGAGAAGAGAGGAAGAGAGAAAAGAAGAGAGTCAGAGAAGAAAGGAAGAGAGTCAAAGAAGAAAGTCAGAGAAGAGAGAAGAATAGAGAGAGGGAGAGGTAAGAGAGGAGGGTCAGAGGAGGGAGGAAGGGAGGAAGAAGACAGAGAAGAGAAAAGAATCAGAGAAGAGAGAAGAACAGAGAGAGGGAAGAGGTAAGAAAAGGACGGTCAGAAGAAGAAAGAGAGTCAGAGAAGAGAAGAGAGAAAAGAAGAGAGAGAAGAGAAAAGAAGAGAGAAGAGAAAAGAATCAGAGAAGAGAGAACAAAATCAGAGAAGAGAGAAGAACAGAGAGAGGAAGAGAAGAAAGGACGGTCAGAGAACAGAAGAGAGTCAGAGAAGAGAGAAAAGAAAAGAGAGTCAGAGAAGAGAGAACAGAAAGAATCAGAGAAGAGAGAAAAGAATCAGAGAAGACAGAAGAACAGAGAGGAGGGAAGAGTAAGAAAGGACAGGTCAAGAGAACAGAAAAGATCAGAGAAGAGAGAAAAGAATCAGAGAAGACAGAAGAAGAGAAAGAGAGAAGAGGTAAGAAAGGACGGTCAGAGAACAGAAGAGAGTCAGAGAAGAGAGAAAAGAATCAGAGAAGACAGAAGAACAGAGCAGAGGCGAAGAGTTAAGNCTCTCTCTCCTCTCCTCTCCCTCTCCCTCACTCCCCCCTTCTTGTCTCTCTTCTTCTCTCTCTCTCTCTCTCTCTCTCCTTCTCTCTCTCTCTCTCCTCTCTCTCCCTCTCCTCTCTCTCCTCTACCTCTCTCTCTCTCTCTTTCTCTCTCTCTCTCTCTCTTCTCTCTTCTCTCTCTCTCTCTCTCTCTCTCTCTCTCTCTCCCTCTCCTTTCTGCTTCTCCTCATCCCTCTCTCTTCTCCTAGCTCTCTCTCTCTCTCTCTCTTTCTCTCTCCCTCTTCCCTGTACTCTCGTCTCTCTCCTCCATCTCCTCTCTCTCTCTCGGTCTCAGTCTCTCTCTCTAATAGTCTCTCTTCTCTCTCTCTCTACGTCGTGCTCTCTCTCTACTATCTCTCTCTTCCCTTCTCGTCTCATCACGTCAGTTCTCTCTCTCTCTCTCTACTACTCTCTCTCTCTTCTCTTCCCTTCTCCCTCTCTTCTCTTCTCTTCTCTCTCCTCTCTCTCTCTCTCTCTCTCTCCCTCCCTCTCCCTCTCCTCTCCCTCTCTCCCCTCCCTCTCCCTCTCTCCCTCCCTCTCCCTCTCTCCCATCCCTCTCCCTCTCTCCCTTCCCTCTTCCCTCTCTCCCTCCCTCTCGCCTCTCCCCTCCGCCGGCTCCTCTACTCTACCTCGTCTCTCCCTCTCTCCCGTCCTCTGTCCTCTCTCCTCACGCTCTCCCTTCTCTACTCTCTCTCTCACCTCTTCTCTCTCTGTCTTACTCCCTCTCTCTCTCTCTCTCCCTCTCTCTCTCTTCTCTCCCTCTCTCTCTCTCTCTCCCTCTCCTCTCTCTCTCTCCTCTCCCTCTCCCTCTTTCGTTCCCATCTCTTCCCTTCCTGATTTGCGAGAGTAAACACTTGATATGCAAATTTCACCTTAATGCTAAAAATGAGAGAAAAATCAAGACAGCAAAATGCAGATTCAATCTTCATTAAAAACAAACTAGAGAATTTTACGAGGCATCATATTATTCAGTCGCGTATAAACTCCTAATGGCTTGTTTGTATTATTTACTACGGTATTGCAATCACGCACGCAGACGCACATACATTCACATAGGCGTACAGACACAAGCACACATATATACGCGTACACATGTGTATTTAAAGTATATAGAGACATATATACACATAAATATACATATGCGTATAGACACAAATTTACATATATATGTAAAAAGATATCCAAATGCACGCTATTTCTCTCTTCTCTCTCTTCTCTCTCTCTCTCTCTCTCTCTCTCTCTCCCTCTTCCCTCTCCCTCTCCCTCTCCTCTCCTTCTCCTTCTCCTCCTCCTCCTCCTCTTCTCCTTCTCCTTCTCCTTCTCCTTTCTTCGCCTCTCCTTCTCCTTCTTCTCCTTCTCCTTCTCCTCTCCCTCTCTACCTCTCCTCTCCTTCTCCCTCTCCTCTCTCCTTCTCCTTCTCCTCTCCTCTCCTCCCTCTCCTCCTTCTCCTTCTTTCTCCTTCCCTCTCCTCCTTCTCCCCTCCCTCTCCCTCTCCTCTCTCCCTTCTCCTTTCTCCTTCTCCTTCTCCCTCTCCCCTCTCCCTCTCCCCTCTCCTTCTCCTTTCTCCCTTCTCCCTCTCCCTCTCCCTCTCCTCTCCTTCCTTCCTCCCTTCTCCTTCTCCTTCTCCTTCTCCCTCTCCTTCTCCTCTCCCTCTCCCTCTCCCTCTCCCTCTCCCTCTCTTCTCCTTCTCCTTCTCCTTCTCCTTCTCCTTCTCCTTCTCCTTCTCCTTCTCCCTCTCCTTCTCCCTCTCCCTCTCCCTCTCCCTCTCCCTCTCCCTCTCCCTCTCCCTCTCCCTCTCCCTCTCTCTCTCTCTCTTCTTTTTTCTCTTTTTTCCCTGTATAATCAACTATAGTGATATCACTATATCTATTCTCCCTCCAACTTCTGACAGCCTATGGTGTTAAGGCTCCATAACAACCCCCTTAAATAAGTGTTACAAACGGTGTTAAGAGAAGATATTACTTATGCAAAATGTGACAGACCATCTCCATTTCTCACCGATACGAGGCATCCCATTTTCTTTACGGCGTTCCGTTTTCTCTAACTTTCTCTTGGGGATAACTAGCCTATTCTTAGAAAGGGGGCGTTTAATATCTGGCGACGTAGGGGTCAAAATAGCTTCATAACACGCAGCGAAATTGTCTTTGTTGCTGCGTATTATATGGCCTGGAACAATTATTAACCTTTTATTTTTTTTTGGTTAGAAGAAGAAGGGGGTGACGTTGGAACTTAATTTGCTTGTTTGCCGTTTCTTATGGCCGCTCAGCCTTATTTAGCAGTTAATATAGAGGGAAGCAACGGCAGGGAAGGGAAAGGTTATTATTTCTTGTCGGAAAAAAAGAGGAGGAAGATAAGAAAGGGAAGAAGAGAGAGAGAAAAAGATGGTTGGAGGGAGGAAGAGAGAAGAGAAGAAACACAAAACGACCCCACACCCCCCACCTAAAAAAAAAAAAAATGTGTCATGGAAATACAAAAAAGCTATTCTCATTTATTATTCCTTTGTTCTCTCATCCTTCCAATTACCTTCTATTCTCTCACTTCCCCCTTTTCTCACTCCCGTCTCTCATTCCCACCCTTCGTCTCTCCTTCATCCGTCCCCCTCTTTCTCTCTCCCCTTCCTCTATCTCCCTACAATCTCAATACTCCCTTCTTCCCTATCTCTCTTTATCAATTCTCTTTCTCCCCACTTTCATTACTTCCGTCTCCTCCTCACTCTCTCTCCTTCCCTCTTCCCTTTGTTCTCTCTTTCTCACTTCATCTTGCCTTCCCTTCGTCCCCCTCTCCTTCCCTCCTTTCTTCTTTTCCTTCTTCCTCAACCCCTTCTTCCTCCTTTATTCCACACTCTCCTCCCTCTCTCCTATCTTCCTTCTCCCTTTCCTTTTTCCTCAATCCCTCCTTTCCTTTCAGTTTCCTTCCCTCCTTCTCTCCCTTTCCTACCCTCCTCCCTTCCCTTCCCTCCTTTCCTTCCATCCTCTCCTCCCTTCCCTCCTCTCATCCCCTCCCTTCCCTCCTTTTCCTTCCATCCTCTCCTCCCTTCCTTCCCTCTCATCCCCTCCCTTCCCTTTCATCCTCTCCTACCTTCCCTCCCTCTCCTTCCCTCCCTCCCTTCCCTTTCATCCTTTCCTCCCTTCCCACCCTCTCCTTTCCCTCCTCCCTTCCCTCCCTTCCCCCCGCTCTCCCTCCCTCCCTCCCTCCCTTCCCCTTTCCCCAACACCTTCTCACCTCCAACCTCGAGAACCGCCCTATAATCGACTCCATCTCCCCCCCGCCCCACCCCCCCTCACCCCCCATCTCCCCATTGTTCGAGTAACAAAGGGGAAAATAGGGGAGAGGAGTTATTTATGTTCAGTGAGAGAAAGGAAGGGAGAGGAGGGAGGGAAGGGAGAGGAGGGAGGAGAAGGAGAGGAGGAGGGGGAAGGAAGAGAAGGGGGGGGGAAGGAGAGGAGGGAGGGGAAGGGAGAGGGGAGAAGGGAGAGGAGGAGGGGAAGGGAGAGGAGGGGGAGGGTGTTCCTTAGGTTTAACAAGATGAGAAGAAAGGTGAGATGGAAGAGAGAGACGGGTGGATGGAGAGAAGGGGGTGGGGGGGAAGATAGGTAGGTAGGTAGTAGGTACGGAGATATGAGAGAGATAGAGAGGAGTGGAGAGAGAGAAAGAGAGAGAGGGGGAGGGAGGGAGAGGGAAAGAGAGAGAGAGAAAGAGGGAGAGGGAGGGAGGGAGGGAGGGAGGGAGGGAGGGAGGGAGGAGAGGGAGAGGGAGAGGGAGAGGGAGAGGAGAGGGAGAGAGAGAGAGAGAGAGAGAGAGAGAGAGAGAGAGAGAGAAGAGAGAGAGAGAGAACGAGAAAGAGAGAGAGAGAGAGAACGGGAGTGTCAGCAAAAGGAAGGGGAGAAGGTAGGAGAAGAGATAGACGAAGAGGAAAAGAGAGTGGGAGAAAAAAACAAAAGAGTCAGGGAAATAGGAAGGAAGGGAAAGAAACAAGTGAGAGAAAGGAAGAAAGGAACATACACAAAAAGGGGGAAAAAGAGAGAGAAGGAACGAACGAGAGAAATCTCTTTTTTTTTAATGAAGAAAAAAAATCGGGAAAAAGGGAAGAAAAGGAGAAAGAAAGAAAAGGGCACACACAAAAAGAAAAAAAAAAGGTGAAAGGGGAATGGAGAAAAGAAAGAGGGAAAGAAAGAGAGGCAAAGAGGAGAAGAGAACTGGACGTACTTCGCTGTGAGTACATGAGTGAGTACACAAGCTTCGTTGGATGAACACACACACGCATGTTTACACGTACACATGCAAGGACACATGTAAGTACGATTTTATTCATGTGCGTAGTTCAGAGTTCATCATGTTTGTTTTTCCTGTCAATTTAGTATTCTGTCGTTATTATTGTTATCGTTATTATCATTTTCATTATGATCGGTATATATATCAACGCTGGCATTGTCTTTGTTATATATTTTCTTTGATCTCCTATTCTCTTTTTCATCATTATTATGATCATCACCGCTACCATCATCACTATCATCACCACATCCACCACCAACCTTTCCATCATCACTCTCCTCTTCACATCCTCATCTCCACACCTCATCACCATCCTCACCCTGAGCTCTAATCACCATCACCACCACCATCACTTTCACCATCATCACCGCCCTTGTCACCACCACTATCTTCAACAGTTATCACTACCCTCACCATCATCTTCACCATAAGCACCATCAGCACCACCATCCTCACCCTGTCCCTCTCCCTCATTACTCTCACCGTTATCACCTTCACCCTCTCCTCTCCCTCACAACCTCATCACCATCAACCCTCACCCTCTCCATCATAACCTCTCCCTGCCTCACCCTCACCTCATCACCTCCCCCTCCTCACCCTCTCCCTCACCCACATCACCTCCCCCTCCCCTCATCACCCTCACCCTCATCACCCTCCCCCTCACCCTCATCACCCTCATCGCCCTCATCTCCCTCACCCTAAAACACGACGACACTCTCCCTGGCACACCTCCCGCATGCAGATTCAATCCGATGCATCATTTGCAATCATCCAGCGACGCCCTCGAGGGTGACATCTCATTGCACGAGGTCCTTTTCCCTCATGAATGAATGAGAAAAAAAAAATGAGTGAGATCTCATTCATATTTTAGTGAATGGTGAGGGTAAGGGAGGGTGGGTGGTGGGGGGAGAGGGGTGGGGGGAGGGATGGGGGGAGGTGGGTGTCCTGCGCGAGACCCGTGCGTGTTAGTATTTGCAAGGGGGGGGGGGAAGGGGAAGGAGGTGGGGAAGGAGGTGGATGAGGAGGTAGGAATGGTATGGAAAAAGGAGGAGGAAGAGGAGGAGGTGGAGGTAGTGGAGGAGGAGGAGGAGGGTGGAGGTGGAGGTGGTGATGAAGGTGGAGATGGAGGAGGAGGTAGGAGGTGGTATGAAAAGAGGTGGAGGTGGAGGAGGTGGAGGTGTGAAAGAAGGCAGAGGTGGTGGTGGAGGTGGAGATGGTGAGAAGGTAGGAGTGTTATGGAGAGAGGAGGTAGGAGGAGGAGGAGGGTAGGTGGGGAGGTGGTGGGTGAAGATGGAGATGGAGGAGGAGTAGGAGGTGGTATGAAAAGAGGAGGAGGAGGAGTGGAGAGGAGGAGGAGGAGGGTGGAGGTGGATGAGGAGGAAGGAGGTGTTATGAAAGAGGGAGGAGGAGGTGGAGTAGGAGGAGGAGGTGGAGTAGGAGGAGGAGGAGGGTGGAGGTGGATGAGGAGGAAGGAGGTGTTTGGAAAGAGGAGGAGGAGTGGAGTAGGAGGAGGAGGAGGTGGAGTAGGAGGAGAGGAGGCGTGAGGTGGAGATGGTCATGAAGGATGGAGGAGGATGAGGAGGAAGGATGTGGTATGGAAAGAGTGTGGTGGTGGAAGTGGTGTGAAAGAAGCAGAAGGCGGTGGTGGAGGTGGAGTAGGAGGAGGAGAAGAGATGGTATGGAAAGAGGAGGAGGAGGTAGTAGTGGAGGTGGAGGAGGAGGGGAGGAGGAAGAGGAGGTGGAGGTGGATGAGGAGGAAGGAGATGGTATGGAAAGAGGAGGAGAGAGGAGGAGGAGGAGGAGAGGTGGAGGTGGAGGAGGAGGAGGAGGAGGGTGGAGGTGGAGGAAGGAGGAGAGGGATAGGTGGAGGTGGAGGTGGAGGAGGAGAGGAGGAGGAGGAGGGTGGAGGTGGAGATGCTGGCGAAGGTGAGATGGATGAGGGGTAGGGGGTGGTGATGGTGGAGGTGGAGGTGTGAAAGAAGGACAGAGGCGGTGGTGGTGGTGGATAGTGGTAGAGTGGGAGTGGAGAAAGAAGATGGAGGAGGAAGAAGAGGAATTGAAGGTGGAAAAAGAGGAGATGGGATGGAGGTGGAGTAATCTATATATCTAATCCATCAATTTACCTTATCATTAATTCTCGTCCCGTTTTCTAAGGTTACTGAATGAAAAGAGACAAAAAGGGACAATAATCAATAGGAAAAGAAAAACCGATAAAGACCAAGAAGAAAAAAACAACAACAACAAGAAAAAGAAAACAACAAAAAAAAAAGATAAAAGTAGAATAACAAGAAAACGATGGAAAAGAACAAAAACAAAAACAACAACAACAACAAAAAAGATAAAAAGATAGAAATAACAAGAAAAAGAAACAACAAGAAGCAGAAGGGAATAAAAACAGAGGACGAAGCGAAAGGAAAAGGAAAACAAAACAAAAAAAAATATCTTTGAAAAATACTCTTCCGATATATTCCGAAATGAGGAAAATGAAGATCCCAATAACCGACGATAAAGAGGAAATAATGTTTTCATATCACACCAATAAAAAAAAATTAAAATAAAAAAAAAGGGAGGTGAAGACAAATGGATAAAAATGGAGATAGAATAAAAGTCCCGGTCAATGAAAAGTTTGAAGATCTATTGAAAGACAGAAAATGAATGCTTAAAGATCTGTCGAAGAGGAAATGAGCTTCTTAAAGGTAGGGGAGAGGAGAGGGGGAGGAGGAAGAGGGAGGGGAGAGGAGGGGGAGAAGAAGTGAGGGGAAAGAGGGGATTGGAGGAGGAGGGGAGAAGAATGAGGAAAGGGGGCGGGGGAGGGAAGAGGAGGGAGAGAAGGATGAGGAAAGGGGGAAGGGGAGAAGGAATGAGGAAAGGAGGAGGGCGAGGGATAGGAGGAAGGCGAGAAGGAATGAGGAGGGATGAGGAAAGGAGGGAGAGGAAGGAGAAGGAATGAGGAAAGGGGGAGAGGGAGGAGAGGAGAGAGGGGAGGTGGAAGAGGAGGAGAGAAAGGGAAGAGGGGAGGTGGAGTAGGGAAAAGGGTGGGAAGAGGAGGAAGAG
Source organism: Penaeus vannamei (assembly GCF_003789085.1). NCBI lineage: Eukaryota > Metazoa > Arthropoda > Malacostraca > Decapoda > Penaeidae > Penaeus > Penaeus vannamei. The sequence continues at coordinate 1,084,050 of NW_020868949.1, forward strand.
AGGGAGAGGGAAGAGGGAAGGTTTAAGAAGAGGAGGAAAGAGGAGAGGGAAAAAGAGGAGCAGGGGAGGGGATAGAGGAAAGACGGAAAAGAATTGGGGAATTGGAAAGGGAGAAGAGGAAGAAGAGAAATTGTGGGGGAGGAAAAGGAAGGCGTGGAAGGGAGGAAAAATGAGGTGAGGTGAGTTGAGAGGGAGAGAAGGGAACGAGTAGATAAGGTAGGAAAGAGAGGTAAGCAGATAAAGAAAGGAAGAGGAGAGGAAGGAATTGGAGAGAAATTCAGGGAAAATAGACAAGTGAAATAATAAAAAAAGACAGAAAAAAATATTAAAAAAACTACCTTTCTCTGAAGGGAGAAGAAGGTAAATGGGGAGAGAAAAAAAAAAACAGAAGGCAGACCTATAACAGAAAGAAAAGAACAGGGGGGGGGGGAGGGCAGGAAGAGGAGAGAGAGAGAGATAGGGGTAGTGAGGGGGGGAGAGGTGGGAGACGAGGAAGCAGGAGGGTTAAAAGAGGTAAATGGGGAAAGAGAAAAAAAATAGAAGGCAGACCTATAACAGAAAGAAAAGAACGGGAGAGAGAGAGAAGAGAGATAGGGGGTAGTGAGGGGGAGGGGAAAGAGGGGGGAGACGAGGAAGCAGGAGGTTTAAAAGAGGTAAATGGGAGAGAGAGAAAAAAATAGAAGGCAGACCTATAACAGAAAGAAAAAGAACGGGGAGAGAGAGAGAAGAGAGAAGAGAGGTAGGGAGGTAGTGAGGGGGGGGAGGGGAGAGGGGGGAGACGAGGAAACAGGAGGGTTAAAAAAAAGGTATTTGGAAAAGTTATTTCAATATCCAACAGGAAATGCGATAAGAAGATGTAATTAAGGAATCGAAACGAGCCGCAGAGTGGAGGGGAAAAAGTACATTGTAAAGCCTCGATTCTATATTGCTTTCTCTGCCTTTCTCTTTCTTCCTCTTTCTTTATTTCACTCTCTCTTTTCTCTTTTCTCTTTTTAACTTTTTTTCTCATTCTCTTTCTCTCTTCCTCTCTTCAATCTCTCCTTCTCTCTCATTCTTTTTTCTCTTCCTCCGTGTCCTTTGTTTTCAATCTTTCTATCTTTTGTTTTTTCTCTATTTCTCATTCTTTCTCTCTCTCTCTCCCTCTCCCTCTCCCTCTCCCTCTCCCTCTCCCTCTCCCTCTTTCTCTTCTCTTTTCTTTCTCTCTTCTTCTTCTTTCTCTTTCTCCCTCTCCCTCTCCCTCTCCCTCTCCCTCTCCCTCTCCCTCCCTCCCTCTCCCTCTCCCTCTCCTCCCTCTCTCCTTCTCTCCTCTCCTTCTCTCCTCTCTCCTCTC
>NW_020868949.1:1090379-1092879 GCF_003789085.1 Penaeus vannamei
AAGAGAGGGTGAGAGAGAAGGATGGGTGGATGGAAGGATGGATGGAAGGAGGAGGAAGAGAGGGTGAGAGAGAAGGATGGGTGGGTGGATGGATGGAAGGAGGAAGAGAGGGTGAGAGAGAAGGATGGGTGGATGGAAGGATGGATGGAAGGAGGGAGGAAGAGAACGAGAGAGAAGGATGGGTGGGTGGAGATGAGAAGGAGAAGAAGGGTGAGAGAGAAGGATGGGTGGAGAGGGATGGAAGGAGGAAGGAGGGGAAGAGAGGGTGAGAGGAAGGAATGGAGGAAGTAGAGAGAGGGTGAGGAGAAGGATGGGTGGATGGAAATGGATAGAGGGAGGAAGAGAGGGTGAGAGAGAAGGATGGGTGGTGGATGGAGGAAGGAGGAAGAGAGGGTGAGAGAGAAGGATGGGTGGATGGAAGGATGGATGGAAGGAGGAGGAAGAGAGGGTGAGAGAGAAGGAGGAGAAGGAGGAGGAGGAAGAGAGGGTGAGAGAGAAGGATGGGTGGGTGGATGGATGGAAGGAGGAAGAGAGGGTGAGAGAGAAGGATGGGTGGATGGAAGGATGGATGGAAGGAGGGAGGAAGAGAGGAGTGGGAGAGAAGGATGGGTGGGTGGATGGATGGAAGGAGGAAGAGAGGGTGAGAGAGAAGGAATGGAGGATGGATGGTAAGGAGAGGAGGAAGAGAGGTGAGAGAGAAGGATGGTGGGTGATGGATGGAAGGAGGAAGAAGAGGGTGAGAGAGAAGGATGGGTGGTGGGGATGGATGGAAGAGGGAGGAAGAGAGGGTGAGAGAGAAGGATGGGTGGATGGAAGGAGGGAGGGAGGAAGAGAGGGTGAGAGAGAAGGATGGGTGGATGGATGGATGGAAGGAGGAAGAGAGGTGGAGAGAAGGATGGGTGGATGGATGGAAGAGAGGTGAGAGAGAAGATGGATGGATAAGGAGATGAGAGAAGGCATGGATGAAGGAGGATGGAAGGAGGGAGAAGAGAGGGAGAGCAGAAGGATGGGTGGGTGGATGGATGGAAAGAAGAGAGGGTGAGAGAAGGAGATGGAAGATGGATGGAGGAGGAGGAAGAGAGGTGAGAGAGAAGGATGGATGGATGAAGGAGAAGAGGAGGGTGAGAGAGAAGGATGGGTGGATGGAAGGATGGATGGAAGAGGGAGAAGAGAGGTGAGAGAGAAGATGGGGGTGGATGGATGGAAGGAGGAAGAGAGGGTGAGAGAGAAGAGGGTGGATGGAAGGATGGATGGAAGGAGGGAGGAAGAGAGGGTGAGAGAGAAGGATGGGTGGGTGGATGGATGGAAGGAGGAAGAGAGGTGAGAGAGAGGATGGTGGATGGAAGGAAGGATGGATGAAGGAGGAAGAAGAGAGGGGAGAGAGGATGGTGGTGGATGGACGGAAGGAGAAGAGAGGGTGAGAGGAAGGATGGCGTGGATGGAAGGATGGATGGAAGCGAGGGAGAAGGAAGTGGATGAGAGAGAAGGATGGTGGGTGGATGGATGGAAGGAGGAAGAGAGGGTGAAGAGGAGAAGGATGGGTGGATGGATGGAAGGAGGGAGGAAGAGAGGGTGAGAGAGAGCGATGGGTGGGTGGATGGATGGAAGGAGGAAGAGAGGGCTGGAGAGAGAAGATAGGATAAGGATGGATGGAAGGAGGGAGGAGGAAGAGAGGTGAGAGAGAAGGATGGGTGCGTGGATGGAGGGAAGGAGGAAGAGAGGTGATGAGAGAGAAGGAGGTGGATGGAAGGATGAGATGGAAGGAGGAGGGAGGAAGAGAGATGAGAGAGAAGGATGGGTGGGTGGATGGATGGAAGGAGAAGAGAGGTGAGAGAGAAGATGGGTGGATGGAAGGATGGATGGAAGCGAGGCGAGGGAGGAAGGAGGATGAGAGAGAAGGATGGGTGCGATGGAAGGAGGGAGGGAGGAAGAGAGAGGGAAGAAGAAGGATGGTGGATGGAAGGAGGAGGAGGAAGAGAGGGTGAGAGAGAAGGATGGCTGGGTGGATCATGGAAGGAGGAGAGAGGGTGAGAGGCAGAAGGATGGAATGGATGAAGGAGGGGAGGAGGAAGAGTGAGAGGGTGAGAGAGAAGGTGGATGGATGAATGGATGGAGAGATAGATAGAGCTTGACAGATAGGAATAGATATGGATAGATGGAGGAGGAAGAAGTGAGAGATGGATCTGTTTCTGTTTCAGTCTGTCTGTCCGTCTTTCTCGCATTCATCTCTTTATTTATTTATGTCTCTGCCTATCTGCATTTTTCCTTCTTTCTTCCTCTTTCTTTCTATGTTTCTCTCTCTCTCTATCTATCTATCATACCCCTCTCTCTCTTTCCTTCCCTCCTTCCTCCTCTTCTCTCTTCCCTCTTCTTCTCCTCTCCCTCTTCTTCTCCTCTCCTCTTCCTCTCCCTCTCTCTCTTCTTCTCCCTCTCCCTCTTCTTCTCCTCTCCCTCTTCTTCTCCCTCTCCCTCTCTCCCTCTTCTTCTCTCCCTCTTCTCT
>NW_020868949.1:1102879-1107879 GCF_003789085.1 Penaeus vannamei
AAGAGGGAAACGAGGAAGTGGAAAAAGGCAAAGAATGGACGAGAAGGACGACAAAGACATGAGAGTTACGGAAGGGGAAAGAGGGGGGGAAGAATCGCTTCACGGTCAAAATTCGTTGGAATTTTTATTCAAAAACAGGAATTTTACATCCCCCCCCCCCAAAAAAAAAAAAAAAAAACACAGAAAGAAATGCTGAAATTCATATCTGAATAAATTCAGTAATGATGAATAAAATCAGATTAATGTCCAAAGGATGCTAGACAAGGTGAAAAATAATAATTAAAATGCTTTGACAAAAATATGTGTAGGCCCTATATGTAGGCATTAAAACACACAACACACACCCACACACACACACACACACACACACACACCACACACACACACACACACACACACACACACACACACACACACACACACACACTGCGGAACACAGATTCAAACATTTCAGGATAATAAAATACATAAAAAATATACCAATATACGTACTACAAAATCATCCAGTTCAATACAAAAAAACAAAACATCATTTATCCGAACAAATAACTAAATAAAAACCGAAATTTCGACCCTCCCCCACCCTAAAAAAAAGCCCGCGAAAAAAGCCCGCGAAAATCAAATATTTCGAAAACCCGAACTGCGGAACACGACCTCCCGTCCCGAGCCGAACGGGTCACGGCGCGCTAGGTCGTCACCGCTACGCCCTCCTATTTCAACAGCCAAAAATTATGGGTTTCTTCCTAACCCTCAACCTTATTCTCCCCCCCATCCTTTCCTTCGCATTCTCTTTCAATTTTCTTTTTTCCTCGCATTACTATTATTATTCTTTTTCTTGTTCGTCATACTTTCCTCTCCATTGCTTCTTTGTAAAAAATTCTACCATTTTCTATTTTTTATTCTCCTCTTTCTTCTTCTTTTTACTTTCTTCCCCTCCTCTCTCTCTCTCCAATTTCTTATCACCTCTGCTTTCTGCTCCTCTTACTTCCCATCTTTTTTTCTTTTTCTTATTTTCTCCTCCCTTCTCCGCACAACGAAATCTTTACAAATACACGGAAAAAACATTACCTTTCCCTCCATTTGCATTTCACCAAAATTATTCTCGTATTTTATCTCCTTGTAACCGATTTCACAATTCCTTTTCTGCCTCTTATCGCACTTTCTGCATGTGTCTTTAAACCTTTCGTAAGTATCTGTATCTCTTTATCTTTTCCTGCATCTGTCCCTACGAAAATTTACATCTCCCTTCATACGTGCATATTAGTGTGTCTCTTAACTAAACAATCTACATTTGTCTGTCTGTTTACTTGTCTGGTTGTACCATTAACGGTGCGAGAGTTGATGTAACTATGACAACCACCATGAGATACCACCAACAGATAACTTGTATTACAAAGAGGGGGAAGGAGAGGGAAGGAGGGGTGGAGAGGGAAGGAGGGGTGGAGAGGGAGGGGGAGTGGAGGGGTGGAGAGGAGGGGGGAAGGAGGGGGTGGCGAGGGAAGGAGGGGTGGACAGAGGGAGAAAGGGAAGAGGGGAGGGAGGAGGGGAAGGGAGGAAAGGAGGGGGTGGAGAGGGAGAAAAGGAGGGAGGGAAGCGAGTGGGTGGCAAAGAGGCGAGAAAGGGAGGGAAGGGAAGGAGGGTCGGTGGACGAGGCGACGAACGGGAGCGGAGGGCGGGAAGGAGTGGGGTTGGCAGAGGGAGACGATATGTGGCAGCGGAGGGCGACAGGACGGGCAGGGAGAGGGAGGGAGAGAGTGCTGAGGGTGGAGAGGGGAGGAGAGGGACAGGACGGTTGGGTGGAGAGGGAGACGAAGGCGAGCGGAGGCGAAGTGGGTGGTGGACGAGGGAGAAAGGGAGAGGGCAGGGAAAGAGGGCGGGCTGGAGAAGGAGACAAGGAAGGGAGTGGAGGGAGGGGAGCGATAGCCGAGGCAAGGGAAGGCCGCAGGGGGAGAGGCGAAAGGGAAGGGAAAGGGGAACGGGGAGGAGGGCATGCAGAGGGAGAGGTTGAGCGAGGGGAGAGGAGAGAGAGAGAGAGAGAGAGACGAGAGAGAGAGAGAGCAGAGAGAGAGAGAGAGAGAAGAGAGACGGACGAGGAGAGAAGAGGAGAGAGAGAGGGACGAGAGAGCAGAGAGCAGAGAGAGAGAGAGAGACGGCAGAGAGAGGACGAGAGAGGACGAGAGAGAGAGAGAGAGAGACGACAGAGCAGGCGAGCGCGGAGAGGGAGCAGAGAGAGAGAGAGTCGAGACGAGAGAGAGAGAGAGAGACGAGAGAGAGACGAGAGAGTAGTGTGTAATGTGCCGCAGTGCGTGCGTGCATGCGTGCGTGAGCAAGCATAAAAGACTGAGAGTGTGAGGTATCTGTGTACATACATGAGTGTGTGTGTATGAACTATAAATCACTCCAGGAAATCAAGAGGAGCTTCAGCCCCTCTCGCTCCTCCTCCAGGACATGGATGACAGGCCGAGGAAGCAGGATTAGGCAGGTTCTTCCTCATAACTTCCCGTCCCTCCCCTCCCATCCCCTCCCCTTCCGCCCTCGTCCCCATTCCTCCCCCTCTCCCCCCTCCTCTCCCAACTCCGATTCCGCCCTCCACAAACCCCTCTTTTACACTCACACCCCACCCACCCTCTATTGCCACTCCCCCCTCAATAGCGCCTTATCCTCTTCCATCCCTCATACGCCTCACCGGCTCTCACACTACCCCTCATTCACCCCTTCCTTCAACCTACCAACCTCACAATCCTTACCCCTAACACTCCCCCTTCCTCCCCCCTTACCAGTACCCTCACACCCTCCTACCCCCTCACGCACACCTTCCTCCCCATTCATGACCCTCCACCACCATCCCCTTCCTCCTCCCTCCTCACCACCACCACCCCCAAACCCTCTCCTCCCCACGCCTACCACCCCTCACACCCCATCATACACCACCCCTTCTCTCCCCCCTTCACCATCACCCCCCTTCACCCAACCAACCACCACCCCTCACACCCATCATCACCACCCCTTCCTCCCCCTTCACCACACCCTTCACCCCCCCACCAACCTCACAACCCCAGCTCCGCGCGAACCGGTTTCTGCCGCGACAACTGCTGCAAAGGCTATGCAGACGACGCGCCCTTAAATGGTTCCCACTACGCCAGCCCGCGACAGATGTATTTCCGATGACGACGGAGCGGAGGGAGGGTGGGAGGGGAGGGAGGGAGGGGAGGGAGGACGAGGAGAGGAGAGAAGGGAGGGAGAGGAGGGAGGAGGGGGAGGGAGAGAGGAGAGAAGCGGAGGGAGGGAGGGAGAGAGGGAGGGAGGGAGGAGGGGGGAGGAGGGAGGGAGGAGGGAGGGAGGGAGGGAGGGAGAGAAGAGGAGGGAGGGAGGACGAGGAAGGAGGGAGGGAGGGAGAGGAGGGAGAGCAAGGAAGGAAGAAGGGGAGGGAGGAGGAAGAGAGGAGAGAGGAGAGGAGGGAGGGACGAGAGGGAAAGAAGGAGGAAAAGGAGGGAGGGGAGGGAGGGGAGAGAGAGAGGGAGGGAGGAACGGGAGGGGAATGGAGGGCGGGAGGCGAGAAGGGAGGGAAGGGATAGGTTGGGTTGGTAGGAGGAAGGGAGGGAGGGAGGGACGGAGGGAGAAGAGAAGGAGGCAAGAGGAGGGAGAGAGGAAGAAGGGAGGGAGAGGGAGAGGGGGGAGAGAGAGAGAGAGAGAGACAGAGAGAGAAAGAGAGAGAGAGAGAGAGAAAGAGAGAAAGAGAGAGAGAAAAGAACAAAGAAAGAAGAAAGGATAGGAGAGGCGGAGGGAAGGATGGAAGGAAGGTGATCGTTGGTCGGAGCGAGAGGGAAGGAGGGAAGGTAAATGGGTGGAGGGAAGTAAAGGAAGGAAGAACAGATAATGAATGGGAGGAAGGAAGAGAGGGATGACCAGGATTCAGGGAGGAAAAGGGAAAAGGAAAAAGAGATGTCGAAATGAAAAAAAAAACTAATGAAAGGGGAAAAATTTAAAAATATTTATACAGATTTATAATACATTCTCTTCAAAATCACTAATTAGAAAAAAACAGAAACAGAGAACATGTTACGACTAAACAGATGCATATCTGAATTACTTTTAAGCAAAAGCCTTAAAGGTCAGACTCTCCCCCTCCTTCCCCTCCCTCTCCTCTCCTTCTCCTACCCCTCCTCTCCTTCTCCTCGCCCTCCCTCTCCGTCTTCTCCCCTCCTTCCCCCTCTCCCCTCCCTCCAACAATCCTCCCCCCTCCCCCCTCCCACTCTTTTGCTTGCTTGCTTGCACTGCCTCAGGTCACGACTCGACCTAGTTTGTCTCTCTCTCTCTCTCTCTCTCTTCTTCTCCTCCACTCCATTATCTTCATGTATTTACTGGATGAACCATTTCCACTTTACACGCACTTTACAAGCGAGATGCTCCGTAGATCTATGCGTGTGTATACGGTTCGTGCATGTGTTTGTGCGTGCGTTTGATCATACATACGTGCTTGTCCGCAATTAACGAATGAGTTTTGAACGTATAAATGCGTGTGGATATTTCCAAGCAGTCGTTATTTACGTGCCGGGATGGCGCAAGCACGCTCAGTGTCTGCTGCCTGTGCTTGCAATGTGTGTGGTTCGCGTGCAGGTTTATTTTACTGTGCTTGTGTTTATATCAGGGATCGGGTATTCGCTTACGGNTTAGTTAAAAACATTAATAACTTATAAGATGATTATTTAATAGATTGATAGTAATTAATCTGATAATAATAATTGGATTGTATATGATGATGATTTGATATTGAAGAATATTGATGATGATGGCAATGAGACAACTAATCTAATTGATAATGATACATGATAACAAAATAAATTCTCAATAATAATGATGGGATTCATATTAATAACAATTAAAGCGATAACCCAGGCTACTGACACACATCTTTGGTATTATTAATATCATTGACACATTGATTCAACTAATAAGAATAACAATAATCGGTTACCAGTAATAATAATGATAACAATAAC
>NW_020868949.1:1112879-1120379 GCF_003789085.1 Penaeus vannamei
TGCTTGCATTTATATTGTACATTTTGGATTTTATAGTGTGTTATGTATGTATGTTCTTGCATGAATACTTGTCTGCATTTGTTATTGCTATTTGGAAGAGGTTGTGCACTAATCTGCTTTTATCAAATGATCTTTCTGTATCTGTCATAGTATCCATTTATACATAGACATACATACATATATATATATATATATATATATATTATATATATATATATATATAGTATAATAGTATAATGACACACACACACCACACACACACACATCACACACACACACACACACAACACACACACACACACACACACACACACACACACACACACACACACACACACCACACACACACACCACCACACACACACATATTATATATAATATAATATATATATATATATATTATATATGATATCTATTCTATCTATCTATCTATCATCTATCTATCTCTCTCTCTCTCTCTCTCTCTCTCTCTCTCTCTCTCTCTCTCTCTATCTCTATAATATATATATATATATATATATTATATATATATATATATATGTGTGTGTGTGTGTGTGTGTGTGTGTGTGTGTGTGTGTGTGTGTTTGTGTGTGTGTGTGTGTGTGTGGTGTGTGTGTTGTGGTGTGTGTGTGTGGTGTGTGATGTGTATTACAATCAAGACCAAAACCTAACAAAATACCATATTTGGACATATATTCAAATAAGAAACGAAAACCAAAACAAATTCAAAACAATAATAAGGATTTCCCTTCTTACCACACAACCAGATGAATACAAAAGGCGTCAACAGCGCCCGCCATGACAGCAGTATCAATAATAATCATAAGCATCTCAGTGAAAGTGAAATGACGTAGGAGAGCTTGCTTGCAGTGGAGGAAGGACTGGAAAACAGCGGTCACATGCAGCTGCCGTTGCGTAAGACCTCCTGCAGGAATGCGCGGTGTAATTGCCGGGCAGGAGGGCCTCTCCCTCTCCCTCTCTCTCCCTCTCGTTGGCTCCCTGTCGTCCAAGCTGGGGTTGTTTGGTTGTTTGGTTGTTTGTTTGGTCCCTCTCTCTCCCTCTCTCTGGCTCCCTGTCGTCCAAGCTGGGGTTGTTTGGTTGTTTGGTTGTTTGTTTGGGCGGTTGGTTGGATCTCCGTTTGTTTGTCTATATGTTTCGGTCTTCGGTTCTCTCTCCCTCTCTCTGGCTCCCTGTCGTCCAAGCTGGGGTTGTTTGGCTGTTTGGTTGTTTTTTGGGTGGTTGGATCTCTGCTTGTTTGTTTATACGTTTCGGTCTTGCTCGTTTCCTTTCTCTCTCTATCTTTTTTATCTATATATCCATCTCTCTCTCTCTCTTTTTCTTTTTCTCCTTCTCTCTTACTCTCTATTTGCTCTTTCGCTTTAGTTATCTCTCTCTCACTCTCACTCTCTCTTTTTCACTCTTTCGATTTTTCTCCTGTTTCTTTCTTCCTCTCTCTCTCTCTCCTCTCCCTCCCCTCCCTCCTTCTCTCTCCTTCCCTCTCTCACACACACACACGCAGACCTCCCCACTCCACCCCCCCCCTTCCCCTCCCCACGAAACCTGCCCCGAATCCCTCCGTCTCTGATTAGGAAAATCGCCCCAGATCGCAATCAATCACAGGGCGAGGCGATAACAAGGCGAAACCACGCGCGATAAAAAAAAAAAACAAAAAAACGTCAAAATTAGCGCCGCAATGGACGCCGATCGCGGACTCACTCTGGCCTTGTCTCGCGAATCTGCAGATAACACGCTTTTGCATCGATTGACATTTTTTGGGTTGTGATCAGGGTGGAGGGGGGGGGTAGGAGGAGGGAGGAGGGGGGTGGGGGAGGGGAGGAGGGGTGGGGTAAGGAGGAAGGAGGGGGTGGGAGGGGGGTAAGGAGGAGGGAGGGAGGGGGTGGAGGAGGGAGGAGGGGAGTGGGAGGGGGTGGGCGAGGGAGGGAGAGGAAGAGGCAAAGATAAGGAAAGGTGAAGGGATAAGAAAAGGGGATTAAGGGAGTAGAGGGAAGAAGATGGAGAGGATGATTCGCTGAAGAGGGCGAAGGAGGGAGGTGGAGGGGGGTGAAGGGGGAGAGGGGGGAGAGGGAATGAAGAAGAGAGAGGTGAGAGGAAGTGTCGAGAGGGAGGGAATGACGATAATGAGAGTTACGTATCATAATGACTAAAGGTGATTACTGATGATTACTTAACATTATAAATCATTACTTAAGTAATTCGTAATATTTTCAGTAGTTGATGATAAAGAGGAGGAGGAGGCGGAGAGAGGATGGTAAGTGTGAAGGATGAAAGGAGAGGCATGAGGGAGAGGAGAGAGAGAGAGAGAGAGAGAGAGAGAGAGAGAGAGAGAGAGAGAGAGAGAGAGAGAGAGAGAGAGAGAGAGAGAGAGAGAGAGAGAGAGAGAGAGAGAGAGAGAGAGAGGGAGAGAGAGAGAAAGTGAAGAAGGGATGGACAGTAAGGGAGAGAGAAAGAAAAATAGACAGAAAAAGAAGAAAAGAAAGAGAAGAACCGATAGGTAGAGAATCAAGAAAGAGATTTTGAAACAGGGAGGAGAAGGAAGAGGAGAAGGGATGGAGACGGAGAAGAAGAGAGAGAAGGGGGGGGGTAGGGGAGAAGGGAGGGAGACGGAGAAGAAGAGAGGAGGGGGGGGGGTAGGGGAGAAGGGAGGGAGACGGAGAAGAAGAGAGAGGAGGGGGGGTAAGGGAGAAGGGAGGGAGACGGAGAAGAAGAGAGGAGGGGGGGGGTTAGGGGAGAAGGGGAGGGAGACGGAGAAGAAGAGAGAGGAGGGGTGGTATGGGAGAAGGGAGGGAGACGGAGAAGAAGAGAGAGAAGGGGGGGGGTGTAGGGAGAAGGAGGGAGACGGAGAAGGAAGAGAGAGGAGGGGGGTAGGGGAAAGGGAGGGGAGACGGGAGAAGGGAGGGAGACGGAGAAGAAGAGAGAGGATGAAGGGGGGGGGTAGGGAGAGGGAAGGGGGAGAGACGGAGAAGAAGAGAGGATAAGGGAGGAGGGGAGAGAAGAGAAGATCGAAGACAACAAACTCCGGAATGTGACTCGCCTTTTTATCGCTTCACAAAAGCTTCACTCTTCTGTCTCGCGAGATTCTGACGGACCTTACTGAACGCGGCGTCCCTGGGGTCGCCTGTGTGTGCGTGTGTGTGTGTGTGTGTATGTGGTGTGTGTGTGGGTGTGTGTGTGTGTGTCTGCGTGTGTGTTGTGTGTGTGTGTGTGTGTGTGTGTGTGTGTGTGTGTGTGCGTGTGTGTGTGTTGCGTGTGTATGTGTGTGTGTGTGTGTCTGTGTGTGTCTGTGTGTGTGTGTGTGTGTGTGTGTGTGTGTGTGTGTGTGTGTGTGTGTGTGTGTGTGTGGTGTGTGTGTGTGTGTGTGTGTGTGTGTGTGTGTGTGTGTGTGTGTGTGTGTGTGTGGTGTGTGTGTGTGTGTCTGTGTGTGTGTGTATGTGTGTGTGTGTGCGTGTGTGGTGTGTGTGGTGTGTGTGTGTGTGTGTGTGTGTGTGTGTGTGTGTGTGTGTGTGTGTGTGTGTGTGTGTGTGTGTGTCTGTGTGTGCGTGTGTGTGTGTGTGTGTTTTCGTGGTGGTGTGTGTGTGGTGGTGTTGTGTGTGTGTGTGTGTCTGTGTGTGCGTGTGTGGTGTGGTGTGTGTTTGTGTGTGTGTGGTGTGTGTGCGTCTGCGTTTGTGTGCGTGTGTGTGTGTGTGTGTGTCTGCGTCTCTGGTGCGTGTGTGTTGTGCTGTGTGTGTGTGTGTGTGCTTGCTGCTGTGTATGTAATGTGTGTGCGTGGTCTCTGCGTGTATGTACCTGCGTGTGTATGTATGTGTGTGCGTCTGTGTGTGTGTGCGTGTGTGTGTGTGTGTGTCCTTGCGTGGTATTATGTGTGTGTCTGAGTGTGGTGGTGTGTGTGTGTGTGTGTGTACAACAGAGAGAGAGAGAGAGCGAAAGTGACAGCCAGATAGACAGAGACAGACAGAGAGAGAGAGAGGGGGAGAAGGGAAGCGATAGAAAGAAAATAATAAAAGGCAAAAAGACGAAGAAAAAAAGATGTTATTCTCCTCCGGCAAACTTGTCCAAACACGTCCCGCTGGAGGAGGCTGCGTTCGCTAAGGGAGATTAAAAGGGAAAATAAATTAGGAAAAAAGTGGAATTTGCGTTCGTTAAAGTAGAATGATAAGAAAAAAGACTAGAATTTGCGTTCGCTAAGGGAGATTAAAAGGGAAAAGGGCGGAATTTGCGTTCGGTAATGTGGAATAAAATAGGAAAAAAGTGGAATTTGCGTTTGTTAAAGTAGAACGATAAGAAAAAGACTAGAATTTGCGTTCGGTAATGTAGAATAAAAAAAGGAAAAATAGATTGGAGTTTGCGTTCGTTAAATTAGAATGAAAAGAAAAAAGAGTAGAATTTGCGTTCGTTAAAGTAGAATGAAAACAAAGACTAGAATTTGCGTTCGGTAATGTAGAATAAAATAGGAAAAAAAGTGGAATTTGCGTTCGTTAAAGTAGAATGAAAAGAAAAAAAAAGTAGAATTTGCGTTCGGTAATGTAGAATAAATTAGGAAAAAAGTGGAATTTGCGTTCGCTAAGGGAGATTAAAGGAAAAGGGCGGAATTTGCGTTCGTTAAAGTAGAATAAGAAAAAAAAAAGTAGAATTTGCGTTCGTTAAAGTAGAATGATAAGAAAAAAGACTAGAATTTGCGTTCGGTAATGTGGAATAAAATAGGAAAAAAGTGGAATTTGCGTTCGTTAAAGTAGAATAAATAGAAAAAAGGGCGGAATTTGCGTTCGGTATTGTACAATAAATTAGGAAAAAAGTGGAATTTGCGTTCGCTAAAGAAGATTAAAGGAAAAGGGGGGAATTTGCGTTCGGTAATGTAGAATGAAATAGGAAAAAAGTGGAATTTGCGTTCGTTTAAGTAGAATGAAAAGAAAGATGAGTAGAATTTGCGTTCGGTAATGTAAAATAAGAAAAAAAAACGGAATTTGCGTTCGTTAAAGTAGAATGAAAACAAAGAGTAGAATTTGCGTTCGGTAATGTTGAATAAAAAAAGGAAAAAAGTAGAATTTGAGTTCGTATATAAACAGAAATGATAAGAAAAAAGACTAGAATTTGCGTTCGGTAATGTATAATAAAAAAAGGAAAAATAGATTGGAGTTTGCGTTCGCTAAAGGAGATTAAAGGAAATGGGCGGAATTTTCGTTCGGTAATGTAGAATAAAATAGGAAAAAAGCGGAATTTGCGTTCGTTAAAGTAGAATGAAAAGAAAAAAGACTAGAATTTGCGTTCGTTAAAGTAAAATGAAAATAAAAAAAGAGTAGAATTTGCGTTCGGTAATGTAGAATAAAAAAAAGGAAAAATAGATTGGACTTTGCGTTCGGTAAAGTGGAATAAAAAAAGAGAGAAAAAATTAGCAGTGTAGTTGCGTTCGCTAATGAACATGTAGCTATTCTTTGTGGCGTGTCATCTTCTTCGTAAAGGAGTTTTTATTTTCTCTTTTTGTCACTTGAGGAAAGTAAAAGGAAGTTGATAAAAAAGAAGATAAATGGAGAAGGTGGTTGAGGAGGAAGAAGAGGTGGAGAGAGAGAGAGAGAGAGAGAAGAGAGAGAGAAGAGAGAGAGAGAGAGAGAGAGAGAGAGAGAGGAGAGAGAGAGAGAGAGAGAGAGAGAGAGAGAGAGAGAGAGAAGAGAGAAGGAGAGAGAGAGAGGGAGAGGAAGAAAGAAGAAGAGAAAGAGAAGAAGAAAAGACGACGTTTTTGCGCCAACAATGACGACGACGAAGTAAAAAGAAGGAAAAGAAAAAAAAGAGAGAAAGAAAGCAAAGAAGACAAAGTAGAAGAACGAATACCGGAAAAGAAAAAGAAAAAGAAGAAAAGAAGGCAAAGAAGAACAAGGTAGAAGAACGAATACCGAAAAGAAAAAGAAAAGGAAAAAGAGAGGCAAGGAGAAGAAGAAGAAGAGAGAAGCAGCAGAACAGCCGAGAAACGAGGAGGAGGAAACCGAGATCGTCGCAAGGACGCGTCCAGCTGCCCGCTGAGATCAGCTGCCGCGCTTCCTAAACAAACAAACACGACCGGCAGTTTACCCCTTTTTCTTTTCTTTTTTGTGCGTGGAACCAAACCCGTTTGGGAACACCTGAACTGCTTCCATGGGGGGGGGGTGATGGGGAAGGAGGAAGGGGGAGGGGAAGGGGGAAGGGGAGGGAAGGGGGAAGGGGAAGGGGAAGGGGGAGGAACAGGGACGGGGGGGGGGAGGAACAGGGACGGATGGGGGGGGAACGGGCGGATGGGATGGGCAAAAGGCGGAGAGAGAGGTAGTGGGAAGTGGAGAAGGAAAGATAGGAGAGGAAAAAAGAGGAGGAAGGGGAAGGGGAAGGGAAGGCGAGGCTAGGGGAAGTACAGAAGGAGGAGTGAGAGAAGAAAGGGGGTGGTGAGGGCAAGCAAACAGGGGGAGGAGGATGGAGGAGGGTAAGGGAGCAGGGGATGATAGGGGGAGTGGGCACGGAGGACCCACATATAAGCAAATGGCACAGTAATAAGATTCGTTTTTTCTATACACTTTTTTCTGGCTCTTTTTTTCTTCTCTCTCTCTCTCCCTCCCTCCCTCTCTCTTTCTCTCTCTCTCTCTCTCTCTCTCTCTCTCTCTCCTCTCTCTCTCTCTCTCTCTCTTCTCCTCTCTCCCTTCTCTCCCTCTCTCCCTCTCCCTCCTCTCCTCTCCCCTCCTCCTCTCTCTCTCCTCTCTCTCTCTCTTCTCTCTCTCTCTCCTCTCTCTCTCTCCCTCCCTTCTCTCTCTCTCCCTCTCATCTCCTCCCTTCCCCTCCCCTCTCCCTCTCCCTCCTCTCTCTCCTCCTCTCCTCTCTCTCTCTCTTCTCTCTCTCTCTCTCTCTCTCTCTCTCTCTCTCTCTCTCTCTCTCTCTCTCTCTCTCTCTCTCTCTCTCTCTCTAACCTGCCTTCACTACCAGTTTGTGGCAGACGCCGCGAGGAACAATGGATGGGGTCAGAGCATCTCGCCTTGTGTGTGCGTACCTGTGGAAAGTCCTGCTGGCAACAACCACACACACACACACACACACACACACACACACACACACATGCATATATACAAACAAACACAACACACATGTATACAAACACACACACGCACACACACACACACACACACTCACACACACCACACACACACACACACACACACACACACACACACACACACATACACACACACACACACACCACACACACACACACACGCATACACAACGACACATACAGAGGCACGCATTCTAACATACATACATACCTCCTTCCCCCCTACACACATATGTTCGCGCATACACACATACAGAAACACACATACACACATAGAGACATAAATCAACGAAATGAAAGAGACACACCACCACCCATAAAATCTAGCTAACTGAAATCTATGATAGACATAAATCAATGAAAAAATCTCTCTAATACTGTGTTTTATCTGTACATTTAACCGTAAAATAAGAGCGAGA
>NW_020868949.1:1127879-1130379 GCF_003789085.1 Penaeus vannamei
ACACACACACACACACGACACACACACACACACACACACACACACATACACACACACACACACACACACACACACACACACACACACACACAACACACACACACACACACACACACACACACACACTCTCTCTCTCTCTCTCTCTCTCTCTCTCACACACACACACACACACACACACACACACACACACTTCACTCTCTCTCTCTCACGACACACACACACACACACACACACACTTACACAAACACGCACACAAATGCCCCACATAGGCTCCAATAAATTTCGACAGCCCTGCCACCAGCACGCCATTCATCACAACTAAGCATATAATCATCAAACGTAAATAAAGAGAGATTAAACTTATATAAAGTGATTTTAGAAATACCATTGAACTTGTATGTAGAGGTAGATCGATCGATAGTTAGGTAGATAGAGGGATATATAGATATATATTAGATAGATAGATATATAGATAGATAGATAGACAGGTAGGTAGATAGATAAGTAGATAGATAGGTAGATGGATAGACAGGGAGATAGATAGATAGATAGACAGATAAATAGATAGACAGATAGATAAGTAGGTAGTTAGATAAATAGAGAGATAGATAAACAGAGGGAGATATAGATAAATAGACAGATAGACAGATAGATAAATGAATAAACAGATAGATGTTATTAAACTGAACCCGCACGGCCTTGTTCATATGAACTGACGTATTCATGCAAACATTTATGTAATTTTTTGGGTTATTTATAGGTTACTGAATTATTGTTTGTAATAATAATAATAATAATAATAATCATTATCCTCATCATCACCATCATCGTCATCCTTATCATTAATGTCATAATGATTATTATTATCATATTATCATTATTATCATTATTATCATTATTATTTTAACATTATTATCATTATTAATATATTTCATGTCATTATATTATTATTTCTATGATCATTATCATTATATTTTTAATTATCATTATCGTATCATATTATTAATATAATTTATTATTATTAGTATCATCATTATTAATACCATTATTAATATCATTATCATTATCTTTATTATTATCTCCATAATTTTAATTATTTTTCGATTGTTTTCATAGTTATGCTATTTTTTTTTTTTTTAATCATTTCGAATATCTTGTGTTTTTATTACTATTTTTACGACTTGAATTTGCATATCTCTTAATCAGGAATTGTATTAGTGAATTGTGTATTAAACATAATGAAAAGTATTTAATCCGATAGGGAAATTCTATTATATTATATTATATTATATATATTATTAAATTTTATTATATTATATATAATATAATAAAAATATTTAATTTAATTTTATTTATTTAATATTTAAAGTATTTAAAAAGTATTTAATTTAATAATAATAATTATTATAATAATTATTTAAAAAAGTATTTAATTTTATTTATTTAATTTAAAAGTATTTAATTTAAAAGTGATTTATGAAAGACTTTTTTATGATGGTAAATAAAGCATCTTGTAAATCCGTACATTGGTTTCCATTTGAACCCAAGACAATACCCGACAGTCATATGTAGACGAATTCACACACACACCGCACACATATCCCTCACCCCCCCCCACATACAAACAACCACACCCACATACCCGCAGCAACACACATACACACAAACAAATACACAACACAAAATACAAACACACACAGATACACAAACACATACACACACAAATACAACAACACACAGATACACAAACACATACACACACAAATTACACAAACACCACAGATACACAAACTCATACACACACAAATACAAACACACACAGATACAAAACAGCATGCACACACAAATACAAACAACACACAGATACACAACCATACACACACAAATACAAACATACACAGATACACAAACATTTATGTAATTTTTCGGTTATTTATAGGTTACTGAATTATTGTTTGTAATAAATAATAATAATTAATAATAATAATAATAAAATAATCATTATCCTCATCATCACCATCATCGTCATCCTTATCATTAATGCCATAATGGTTATTATTATCATTCTTATTATCATTATTATTTTATCATTATTATCATTATCATTATTTTAACATTATTATCATTATTAATATTATTTCTATGATCATTATTGATATTATTTCTATGATCATTATCATTATCATTTTTATCATCATTATCGTTATCATAATTATTAAAATAATTATTATCATTATTAGTATCATCATAATTAATACCATTATTAATATCATTATCATTATCTTATATTATCATCTCCATAATTTTAATTATTTTTCGATTGTTTGCATAGTTATTCTATTTCTTTTTTTAATCATTTCCAATATCTTGTGTTTTTATTACTATTTTTACGACGTGAATTTGCATATCTCTTAATCAGGAATTGTATTAGTGAATTGTGCATTAAACATAATGAAAAAGTATTTTAATCCGATAGGGAAATTCTATTATATTATATTAT
>NW_020868949.1:1145379-1153451 GCF_003789085.1 Penaeus vannamei
TTTGTCTCACTTCACAAAGCACTTTAGCTCCTCTCCTTAGCTTTCCCTCTCCTCGGTTCATACCCTCTTTCTCTCTCTCACTTCATACATCGTCTTTCTTGTCTCTCCATCTTTTCTGTCTACTCTCACTTCATCATCTTCTCTCTCTCACTTCATACATCGTCTTTCTTGTCTCTCCATCTTTCTCTCTCTCACTTCATACATCGTCTTTCTTGTCTCTCCATCTTTCTCTGTCTCACTTCATACATCGTCTTTCTTGTCTCTCCTTCATACATACATTTTTCTCTGACCTCACGCTTTATATACATTTTTCCTCTATCTCACTTCACATTATTTTTTTTTTTTTGTTCTCTTACTTCTTGCTTCCCTTTTCAATCTCAATTTACATCTCATACATCAGCTCGCCTCTCTCTCGCTTCACGCATTACATTCACTCTGTGTCACTTCACAACCCACACATCGTCTCTCCTGTCTGTGACTTCTCACCCACCCTTTCATCTATCTCACTCCACGCACCTCTCCTCCTCTCTCTCACTTCACTCACAATCTCACTCTCTGTCACTTCACACCTATCCCTTCATCTACCTCACTTCACACATCGCCTCTCCTCTCTCACCTCACTTCTCTCCAACAAAACAAACGGTACCGGTTTTCCTTATCAATTCTGCGCATTCCGGACAGACCAACAACATATATATATATATATATATATATATATATATATATATATATATATATATATATATATAGCAGTGGTAATACCAGCCTTTGGGAACTCATTCGAATGATAATGCTATCTTCACCTCGTAAAGCCATAGAGCGGATCATGGGAGAAGTAAGAAGAGAGAAAGAAAGAGGAGGAGGAGAAGAAGAGAGAAGAGAAGAGAAGACGAAGGAGATGAAGAAATAGAATGGGAGAGGTGGAGGAAGTGGAGGAGGAGGAGGAGGAAGGAGGGGAGGAGGAGGGAGGAGGAGGAGGAAAGGAGGAGAAGAAGGAAGAAGAGGAGGGAAGAGGAGAAGGAGGAGGAGAGGAAAAAAGGAGAAGATGAAGTAGGAGAAAGAGAAGAAGAAGAAGAAGAAGGAGGAGAAGAAGAGTAGTAGAAGAAGAGGTGAAGGAAAGGAAGAAAAAGTAGTAAGAGAGAATCGAAGAGGATGAAGGAAAAATGAAGAATAGAAACAGAAACAGAAAAAAAAGAAAAAAAAAAAAGAGAAATGGAGAATGACAAGAAAAGTAAGACCAGAAGAAGGAACACATGCATAAAGAAGAGAACAAGAGAGGTTCATGGAGTCCCTCGTAACACTGAGACACGAATGTTTTCTGTCGCCTCAACATCCTTCCCTCTTGATGGGTTGGCAGTTCGCTTTTTTTTGCTCCTAAATTAATCGTTTCATTTCTTGATAAACGACTTGTCTGTGTTTGTTCGTCTATATCGGTAACTTTCTATATATCTGTATGTATATATGTGTGTTTACGTTTGTGTATATGTAGGTGTATGAATGTGTCTATATACATACATACACACACACATATATATATATATATATTATATATATATATATATATATATATATATATATATAATATAATATATATATATATATATATATATATATATATATATGTATATATATATATATATGTATATATATATATATATATATATATATATATATATATATATATATATATATATATATGTATCCGCTTAGATAAGAAAAACTCTATCCTCGTTCTCATTAACGAAATAACATAATAGATTATCTTGAAGATGTAATAAACAGGAGTGTAACAACCGGCATAAACATCGCATAGTCTTCATTATCGTTATAACAAGCAATTAGCGTTTTATTTACTTATTTGAAAGTGGGTATATATTTTCTTTTTTTTCATTTTTGTTGTTTTTGTAACTTTTTATTATTCTATCTTCGTTTCTATTTTGTCGGTGTTTTATATATTTGTGGTTATGTTGTAGCATCAGTATTTTTGTTCGTTGTATGCTTGTAACTTTTTTGGGGGGAGTGGAAGAGCAAATTAATTTTTGTTCATCATACATTTTTTCAGGGTGAGGGAGGAATTGACTTTCATTTTTGTTCATTATAATTTATCTATCTATTATTTCTATATGTATATATATATATTAATATATATTATATATATATATATATATATATATATATATATATATATATATAATACATGTAGGTGATTTCTGTTCATTATACGTCAGAAACAAACTTGTATTTTTGTTCATTATACATTTGTGATTTCTTTGGGGGGGTGGGGTGGGGGTATTAGGGGCGGGGGTCATGGTGCGTGCTAATGGATGCTCTTGTTTCTCAATCAATTAATCAATATGACATGCTCTCTTATTCCAATCCCTTCTTCTTCGCTTTGTCTGACGGGATCCGCGAGACATCACATCGTTTTGCCAAGATTAATCAGTGAAATACTTCCCTTTGTGGGTCTCTCTTCATTTTCTTTGTATTTTCAGCTTTTTTGTTAACTATAAAACGGCAAAGAAATAAAGGTGATGATCATGATAATGATAATGATAATTATAATATTGATGGTGATAAATAGAATAAAAATGATAATGATAATAGTGATGAATATGATAATAATAATCAAAGTAATAATGATAATAACAATAATAATAATAGTAATAATAATTACTATGATAATGTTAATAATAATGTTGATTTCAGTAATAATAGTGAGGATAATAGAAAGAATAATACTAATTGCAGTAAAGATAATAATAATAACAATAATAACAGATGCAAAGCTAATATACACGAAAAAATATCAGCAGAACAGCGAAAAGGAACCAAAATATTTGCCGCCAACCGAAGCGCACCTGCTGTGTCTTTTGTTTTACCGACAGATTAACCGAATTCTGAATAATCCCGACAAAAAGAACACTCAAGGAGCGACACCTCGTTAAAGTTGCAACAAAAAACTGCTAAAAGAATGAAATTTCTCTTTACTTGCCAAAAGAATTTAAAAAAAGACCGACTAGAGGGCGCTGACCTATTTTTTTTTCCGTTTTCTTTCGAGGGGATACAGGCCTATATTCTGCTGCGTATCCCTTTCTTCGGAAACACTCCTTTCTAAATCATTTGCGACCTTCAAAATTTTCCTCTGGATCCTGATAACAGCAAGATAGGACTTCCTTTGTTCATTTATTCATTTATTATTTATTCATTTATTTTTTCGTGCGTGTAGGATATAAACTCAACGGACAACCACCCGTAAGGTTCTGAAACACGTGTAAAAACCCGAGATTTTCCGCTCTACTAACGTTATGTAAAGGTCCTGAACGTTACACACGCGGGGCCGGGTAATGATGTGTTACAGTTGATTGACCTGACCTCGTGGGCAGCCGGGGTCACAAGGTGGGCGTTAGAGAGGTGAAGGGGGGGGGGGCGGCCGGGGGAGGGGGATGGAATGGGCGTGGGCGTAGGAAGGCTGTGGCTGTGACGTTAATGCAGAGAGGGATTAATATTAACATGAGGTTTAGCTATATATTCATGTTGATTTGTCTATCTGTCTATTTATGTGTCTGCTTATCTGTCTATCTCTCCGTCTATTTTTCTATCCATCCATCTATCTATCCTTTGATCTGTCTTTCTATCTATCTCCCCATCCGTCTATTTCTCTATCTATCCATTTATCTCTATATATTTATATCTATCTATATGTATGTCTACCTATCTATCTGTCGATCTATCTACATAGCTGTGTGTCTGTCTGACTTCCTCTCCCTTCCCCCTCTCTTTCTTTCTATCTGTTCATATATTCATGTCTGTGTAGACGTTTGTGAATGGTCATGTAATGTATATATACATTTTTCTTTTTATTATATTCTATTTATATTTTTTCGTATTTCATGGTTTTATGCCACCATTCCTTCCCTTATTTACATTTTCCCGCCCAAGGATCGAAAAAAATTCGATCTCATTACCCAACACCGTGTTCGCACTATATCCGGTTTGCAGAATGAAGTTTACTCACCGAATTCTTACGTATTTCCAGGTTATGTCACAGAAGTCCCTCATTATATTATCTCAATCTTATTCCTTTGTTCATTGGGGATTCCGTTTTGCATCGATTCGCTTGTAAATCGCTCAGGGAAATGGAAATAAAGTATGTTACGTGATATTTCTTTAGGCAAGAAAGAAACGGCTTTATCATTCTGTCGAGTTTTCTGATCTTAAATATTGACTTCGATAAACGCCGGTAAAATATATATATTTTTTCTGAATTTCGAAAATTCATTGTATTCTTACGTAATGTTTCCTTTTATGATCAGGAGGGAGCATATAGTTCTTACCTAAAAGAGATATTCCTTAAATTTAACATTTTATTAGCCGTGTCTGTTTAAATATTGTATAGAAAATGACACAAAAATATAATAGATAGAAATAAATAAAACTCATATACGCACACATACATATGTATATATTTTTTTCTTTGTTTTTCTTCCTTCTATTCTTTCTTTTTTATATATGTTATGAAACGCCTTTCTATGCTAAGCACCGAGTCCTTTGTGTCTACTTAGATGACAAATAGAGCAGATAAAGACATTTTTTTTCTCTGCCACGCAAGAGAGAGAGAGAGAGAGAGAGAGAGAGAGAGAGAGAGAGAGAGAGAGAGAGAAGAGAGAGAGAGAGAGAAGAGAGAGAGGAGAGAGAGAGAGAGAGAGAGAGAGAGAGAGACAAACAGACAGACAGAAATAGACAAACAGAAAGAAAAAAACACAGACAAACAGACACAAACAGACAGAAACAAACAGAGAAAAACATACATACAGACAAACAAAAACACCAGAAACAAATAGACAGAGGCAAACAGACAGACAGAAACAGAGAAAAAAACATACATGCAGACAAACAAAAACACCAGAAACAAATAGACAGAGGCAAACAGACAGACAGACAGACAGGCCGAGAACAATACCCCTCCTCTTCCCAGCACTCCGGCGGCGCTATCCCGGCCGCATCTCTTCCGCTCCATCCCGGGTCCTTCCGCCCACACAATGGCTTTTCTTGGCCTGAAACGCACTTAAGTTTCAATCTTTTATGTGCGCTGAACACTCGCTTTGTTTGCTGTACTTTGCTCTCTTTCTTTTTATTCTTGTCTCTCTTATTGTATTCTGTGTGTGTGTTTGTCTGTCTCTCTGTCTCTGTGTGTAGGTTTGTCTGTTTGTCTCTCTCTTTTTATTTCTGTGTCTGTTTGTCTCTGTCTCTCTCTCTCTCTCTCTGTATCTCTTTGTCTTTCCTTGTCCCTCATCCCTCCTCCCTCCTTGTCTGTATCCTTCCTTCCTTCCCCTCTCTGTCATTCTCTTTCTGTCCTCCTTCCTTCTCCTCTGTCTCTTTTACCTCCCTCCCTCCCTCTCCCTCTCTCTCTCTTTTTCCTGTCTTCCTCCTTCTCCTCTGTCTCTTTTACCTCTCTCCCCTTTTTCTTTCCTGTTCTCCTCTCTCCCCTCTGTCTTATTTACCTCCCTCTCTTCTCTCTTTCTTTCCTGTTCTCCCTCTCTCCCCTCTGTTTATTTCCTCCCCTCTCTCTCTCTTTCTTCTTGTTCTCCCCCACCTCCCTCCCTCCCCTTCTCTCTTCTCCCTCTCTCTCTCTCCTCCTCCTCCTTCTCTCTCCCCCCTTCTTTATTATCCTGCCACACACTTCGCACATTTTATAACCTCTGCGTTGAGCGACGTCGCTTCGCTCTCCTCAGGACGAGCCACAATCTCCGTTCTTTCTCTTGCACTTGCTTCTTCCTATCTTTCGTCTTCGTTTTTTCGGTACGGATTTCTTTTCGTTTTGAGATTTTACTTATTCGTTCTGTATTTTTGTTCGTGCTTTTCCTTTTTTCGTTCTGTGTTTTGTTCGTATTTTTCCTTTTTTCGTTCTGTAGTTTTTGTTTTATCTTTTCGTTCGTTTTTTTTCCTTTTTCTTTTTTCGGTTTGTTTTTTAAAAATTTTCTTTGATTCAGAACAGAAGCGGTTTTTAGTATCGATATGGTTCCTGTATTAGATTTTGTTTATTTGTTTTAATATCTTTTAAATCTTAATTCGTGCCGGTATTATCATTATTTTTTGTTGTTTTGTGAAGGGAGTTTTAATTGTATTCACCTGTGTCTTCATTTCCTGTATGTTACATTTTTTGCTGATATTTCCTCTCATTTTGATTTCTAGCTCTTTTATGTAATTATGGATTATTTGTATATCTATTTATTTATCTATATTCTATAAAGGATGTAATTGGCAGGTAATGATAAGGAATTGATGATTGACACGTTGGTGATGATAATTATTTGTTAATTGGCCGGCTGATGAGGATAATAATCAGCTAATTAACGAACTGGCGATGATAATAATACAATAATTGGCAAGTTGGTAATATGATAATTAATAACGACATGATAAATGATAGGAGTTGATGATAACAACAATTTGAAAGACTAGTCTGCTATTTGAAAACAATTTGAAAGACTAGTCTGCTATTTGAACATGTTACATTGCCATGCCAACGTCTCAGTGCATCTTCTTCGCCTTGGAAAACAAACAAACATTTCTCCGCTACTATGTGATCTGCACCCCCCCCCTTCACCCCCCCCCACCCCTCCTCTCTTACCTGCTTCGATGCCCTCACAACACTCAGGAACTGGATCACACAAACGGGTCAAGGCGCGCTCTCTCTCTCTCTCTCTCTTTTCTCTTATCTCTTTCATCTCTTCTCATCTTCTCTCTCTCTCTCTCTCTCTCTCTCTCTCTCCCCCCTCTCTCTCTCTCTTCTCTTTTCTCTGTCTATCTCTCTCTCTACTACTCTGTCTCTGTGTCTCTCTCTTTCCTATCTTTTCCTCTTTATCTCTGTGTTTCTCTTTCTCTGTCTGTCTCTGTCTTCTTTTCTTTTTCTAATATCTGTCTGGTGTGTCTTCTGTTTTTTTTTCTTTTTCTCTTTGTCTCTGTGTTTCTCTTTGTCTGTTCTGTCTCTGTCTATTCTCTCTCTCCCTCTCTCATCTATCTATCATCTATCAAAACCATATTATAGAGACATAGCATTCTCCTAAATCTGTCTATCCAATTTTTTCCTCATGCGACACACCGGAATAAAAAAGACAAAATAAAAATAATAAGAATGATAAAAAAAAAATCACCATATGACACCACGTTACCTGCCCACCTGCATACCTGTCCCTTCGCTTCCACTCGGGCCTTGATGCATGCAATAAATTCAAGTTAATGTATGTCGCAGCTGCGGCGTGTTGTATGATAAGACGTTTCTGAAGAAGGGAAGATGCTTTCAAAAAAAAAAAAAGAAAAAAAAAGAAAAAAGAAAAAAAAAAAAAAAAAAAAAAAAAAAAAAAAAAAAATATATATATATATATATTATATACTATATATATATATATATATATATAAATATATATATATATATATTATATATGTATGTATGTATGTCCGGTTGATGTTTTACTTTTGGCGTCTGGCGCGGCGAAGGAGACCGCGGCTGTTTGAGGTGATGTCACAGGCTGCCTGGGAAGGCATTCTGAATGGGGGAATAGCTATGCATGGGGAAATTTAAGAGAGAGAGAGAGAGAGAGAGGGAAGGGAGAGGGAGAGGGAGAGGGAGAGGGAGAGGGGAGAGGGAGAGGGAGAGGGGGAGAGGGAGAAGGGAGAGGGAGAGGGAGAGGGAGAAGGGAGAGGGAGAGGGAGAGAGAGAGAGAGAGAGAGAGAGAGAGAGAAAGAGATGATGAATGAGAGAGAGAGAAGAGGAGAGAGAGAGAGGAGGAATGAGGAGAGAGAGAGAGAGAAGGGAAAAAGAGAGGAGGAGAGAGAGAGAGAGAGAGAGAGAGAGAAGCGAGAGAGAGAGAGAAAAGAAAGAGGAGAGAGTGAGAAAAGTGGAGGAGGAGAGGAAGAGAGAGAGCGAGACCGCAGAATCGAGAGAGAAAGAGAAAAAAACAAAACAAACTACAATTCAAGGAGACGACAA
This sequence comes from Penaeus vannamei, assembly GCF_003789085.1. NCBI lineage: Eukaryota > Metazoa > Arthropoda > Malacostraca > Decapoda > Penaeidae > Penaeus > Penaeus vannamei. The sequence continues at coordinate 1,153,370 of NW_020868949.1, forward strand.
ACAACGACAACAAGAAACGAAGAAACGACCAGGGATCGACCATCTGAGGTTTAAGAAAAAAAAAAAAAAAAAAAAAAGTTAA
>NW_020868949.1:1168357-1188357 GCF_003789085.1 Penaeus vannamei
ACACAGACACAGGGACACACACACACACACACACACACATACATACTATATATATATATATATATATAATATATATATATATATAATATATCTATATATATATATATATATATATAATATATATATATATATATTATATATATATACTATATATATATATAATGCATATGCTACATGACAAAATGCATGCATATATACACATCATCCATCCGTCGCAAATTGATTCCCCGATTGACAATCCGACGCAACAATCGCAATTCCTCTGTGTCTGTGTCATGTCTATGTATATTTAGAGGGCGCAATAGACTCCATCGTTGGGATAAATGGAACAAAAATCTGTGTAATCCCTAATCGTTTGTGATTTTGGACGCGCACTACGGAATGTATTTTTGAATTTTTTGAGCGGCGTTCGAAATGAGGATAAAAAAAAAGAAAAAAGAAAAAATAAATAAATCTTTCGTTTCATGTATGGTCACCGGAAGTAGCTTTTCATTTCATGTATTTCTGTTTTTTTTGTTTTTTTTATCGGCTGTACTATTAATTGGCCGAAAGTGTGGTGTCGTTTCCCTCTCTCTCTCTCTCTCTCTCTCTCTTTCTCTCTATCTGTCTATCTTTAATCTCTCTCTCCCTCCCCCTTCTCTCTCTCTTTCTCTATTTATATATATATATATATATATATAGTATATATATATATATATATATATATATATATATATATATAATATATATATATATATATTCTCCCCTCTCCCCCCCTTTCCTTCCTTCCTCCCTCTCTGCCTCCCTCCTCCTCCCTCATCCTCTTCTCTCTCTCTATCTTGCTCTCTCTCTGCCTTGTTTATACATATATCTCCCTGCCTTCCTTCTCCCCTCCCTTTCCGTCCTTCCCCTCCCTCCTTGCCTCCCTCCCTCCCTCCCTTCCCCCCTTGCCTCTCTCTGCTCCTCCTCCTCCCTCCCTCCCTCCCCTTGCCTCCCCCCCCCTCCCTCCCTCCTCCTCCCCCTCCCTTGTCTCTCTCCCTCCCTCACCCACCTCTCCTCCCCACTTTTCTCTTTTTTTTTCCTTCTTTTTTATAGCAAATTGTTTATAAATTCTTCATCTTTTTTCGGCGAGGGCTTGTTGTTATTTGGCCTCGTAGATCACGCGCAGTTATGATGGAATATTGATAAAACATGAAATACACTTGCGCGATATATTATGCTCAACAGTGATATTAAACCCTCCAAGTTTATGGCCTCTTTGCCTATCAAATATATTCTGTGGGAGTTAATCAAGGCTCGTTGCTTGTTTGTTGTTTTTCTTGCTTTTGTTGTGTTTTGTTTTTTGTTTGTGTGGTTTTGTTTTTGTTTGTTGTGTGTTATTGTTTGTTGTTTGTGTGTCTTTGGTTTGTTTGTGTGTTTTTGTTTGTTTTTCTTTGTGTGTGTTTTCGTTTGTTCTTCGTTTTTGTTGGCTTGTTTTTGATTTTGTGTATTTGTTTCTGTGTTTCTGTTGGTTTGTTTTTGCTCTTGTTTGTGTGTTTTGTTTGTGCTTTTGTTTATTACGAATTTGTTTTGTTTGTTTGCTTTGTATTTTTGTTTGTAATTATCTAGTTTTTTGGTGTAGTAGAAAGGAGAGAAAGGGAAAAAATATAACATAATGATGTTGATAATAATGATAATGATAACGTTAATAATAATAAATGATAATGAAAATAAGGAAGAGAAGATCAGGAGAAGCAGAAAACAGGAGGAAAGAAGATGGAAAAAATAAGGAAAGAAGAAGAAAATGGAAAAGAAGAAGAAGAAGAAGAAAAAAAAAATGAAAAAAAGAAAAAGAAGAAGAAACGAAAGAAGAAGATAATGAAAAAAGGAAGAAGATAAAAAATGCAAAAAAAGAAAAAAGAAAAAGAAAAATAGAAAAGAAAGGAAGAAGATAAGAAATAAAAAGAAGATAAATAAATAAAGAAAAAAGAAGAAAGGAGAAGAAGAAGAAGAAGAAGAAAGAAAGAAATGAAAACCGAAAAGCGACCAAAGAATGACCTTTTCCCAAGTTCCTGTGGGGAAGATTCTCAGAGGGGAAAAGTTGGGGATTCGTGGCCACAGGAAGGGGAAAGGGGGGGGGGGGAGGAGGGGAAGGGAGGGGAGAGGAGAGAATGAAGGAGAGGGGGATGAAGATAATAGCAATAACAATCTTTGTAATGATAATGGTGACGATGATGAAATGATAATGATAATGATAATGATAATAAATGATAATAATAATGCTAATAATAAAGATAATAATAACAATAACAGGAATGATAAGGATAAGAATAATAACAGGAATAATAACAGTAATAACATTAACAATAGTAATGATAATGGTAATGATAATAATGACAATAATAATGATAATATTCATAACAATGATAGTCATAAAGACAGAAATGATAACAGCAATGAGCAACGATTATAATGACTATAGCTACTACTAATAATGACAGTGATGATGGTAATACTCATTGTCCTTTACAACCATAATCTTCGTAATTAGTATTATCACTGTCGTTGTTATTACCATTATCAAAGTAATTAATATATTTTTCCTTTCTCATCACCAAGTAGCAGAATTTGCGGTATACACACACACATGCACACACACACACACGCACACACACACACATACACCACACATACACACAAAACACACACCACACAAAAGAAAGGGTACACAAATCTCTCTCTCTCTCTCTCTCTCTCTCTCTCTCTCTCTCTCTCTCTCTCTCTCTCTCTCTCTCTCTCTCTCTCTCTCTCTCTCTCTCTCTTTGATATACATATATATACCCAATAATTGCCTAACTAAGTCGAGTATGATACCCTTTATCTATCACAACTTTAATATTTTATACGAAAATATTTATTGAGGAATGTTCACTCTAACACTGTACTATTTGTTGGTTTTATGTTGATGTTCAGGAATGCAGTGAAATAAAGATAATGATAATAATGATATAAAAAGCAAACAGTAATAACAATAAGCATATGAATGTGCATAGAAAATATTTTTTTTTTATATATCACAACTTGAACACTACTTTTCCATGGAAGTATATCTTGAGGAATGCACACATTAGCATTGTGTGTTGGTTTTATGTTGTTAAGTCGTTTTGCTAAAGATAGATAGATAGATAGATAGATAGATAGATAGATAGATAGAGAGAGAGAGCGCGCAGAGGAGAGAGAGAGAGCAGAGGAGAGAGAGAGAGAGAGAGAGAGAGAGAGAGAAGAGAGAGAGAGAGAGAGAGAGAGAGAGAGAGAGAGAGAGAGAGAGAGAGAGAGAGAGAGAGAGAGAGAAGAGAGAGAGAGAGAGAGAGAGAGAGAGAGAGAGAGAGAGAGAGAGAGAGAGAGAGAGAGAGAGAGAGAGAGAGAGAGAGAGAGAGAGAGAGAGAATAATCATCATTCATTATCATTGTTATCATTATATTATCATTGTTATGATTGCAATTATTATGATTGTACCATCATTACTATTACCATCATTATATTATTATGATGATGATTATGATTATGATTATCATTAATATTATTTTTATCATAACGGTATCACTGTCACCATTATTGTCATAATAGCTATCACAAGCATTGTTATGATTACTATTATCATTATCCTTATTACTTAAAATCCACAAAAATAAATGCACAAAAAGTCCCGAATCATCTAATCCTTTCGCTAATCCGATAAGAAAATAAACAAGAAATGTTAGAGAGAGAAAAACAAAAAAACATTCAGTCACTGTCATTAAACATTTCATGATCAGGAGACCTTCCATAATGTAGGGTTTGGCTGTGTGTTCGTTATTTCAGGTTGTTTTGCTAAAACTTTGTTCGATTTTATTTCTTCTCCATCTTCATCTCTTATCTGTTTATTATCGTCACTATTATCATCATCGTTATCTTCATTATTATTAACATCATCATCATCAAACAGTATTAACATCATCATCATCATCATTATCATTATTATTATCATTATTATTATATTGTTTTATTATCATTATTATCATTATCATTACTAAATAATTGTTATTATTGTTATTAATCAATTATAATTATTATTATATTATTAATCATTATCATTATTATCATTAATATTATTAATAATAATAATGATAATAATAAATTATCATTATTAGTATTAATTATTAAATCATTATTATTTTTTATGATTATCATCATCGTATAATTATCGTTATTATTATCATTTTCATTGTCATCATCATAGTAATTATTATCATTATCATTATTATTATCATATTTTACTATTATCATTAATGTTATTGTTGTTGTTATTATCATTATTACTATTATCCTATGAAGAGGAAGAGGAGGAGGAGGAGGTGCAGGAGGAGGAGGAGAGGAGGAGGAAGGAGAGATAAGAGAAGAAGAAGAAGAGAAGAAGAAGAAGAGAAAGAAAGATAAGAATAAGATATAAGAATAAGAATAAGAATAAGAAGAAGACGAGACCTCCTCTCTCTTCCCTTCCATTCTCTCCTCTCTCGCCTCTCCTCTCCACCTTCCTTTCTCTCGCCTCCCTCGCTTCCCTCTCCTCACCTGACATCAGCGCCAGAAAGTTCTCGAATTAAAGGGTTGACAGAACGGCTTTTTTGCACCTGTTCACTGGGAGGGAAAAGGAGGGTGGATGTCTTCTCATAATTCATAAAAAATATGTTATGTAATCGTCTGGCTTTGCACGCTCACACACAACCACACACGCACCACACACACACACACACACACACACACACACACACACACATCACACACACACACACACACACACACACACACACACACACACACACACACACACACACACAACACACACACACACAACACACAAACCACCACACACACATACACATACACACCACTTAAATGCACATACGAACACAAACACACATATATAATTTTTCCTTCCATTCCCTCCCTCCTTCCCCTTCTTCTTCTTTCTCTCTCTTCCCCATCTCTTCATTTCATCTTTCTCTCTTTCCCTCTCCCTCTGTTGTCTGTCTGTCTCTGTCTGACTGTCTTGGTCTTCTCCTTTCTCTCTCTCTCTATCAATCTATATATCTCTTTATGTCTCTCTGTCTCTCTTTCTCTCTTTCTTTCTCTTCTCTGTCTCTGCTGTCTGTCTGTCTCTCTCTCTCTCTCTCTCTCTCTTCTCTCTCTCTCTCTCTCTCTCTCTCTCTCTCTCTCTCTCTCTCTTCGTTTCCTATTTCCTCTTCATCCCTTTCCCTTCTCCATTCTTCCCTCACCAGCAAGAACCTCCCCTCTTCGTATGACATGACAACAGAAACAAAAGGATGACAAATTAAGAGCTTGTCACGACTTCCTGTCATAAACCAAGCAAAAAAAAAAAAAAAAAAAAAAAAAAGAGAAGGAGAGACAGAGAAAGAAAGAGAGAGAGAGAGAGAGAGAGAGAGAGAGAGAGAGAGAGAGAGAGAGAGAGAGAGAGAGAAGAGAGAGAGAGAGAGAGAGAGAGAGAGAGAAGAGAGAGAGAGAGAGAGAGAGAGAGAGAGAGAGAGAGAGAGAGAGAGAGAGAGAGAGAGAGGAGAGGGAGAGAGAGAGAGAGAGAGAGATGAGAGAGAGAGAGAGGAGAGAGAGAGAGAGAGAGAGTAGAGGAGAGAGGAAGAGAGAAGAGAGAGAGAAGAAGAGAGAGAGAGAAAGAAAGAAAGAAAGAAAGGAGAAGAAGAAGAGAGAGAAAGAGATCTAAGCATTTCTCAAAATATTAATTCTTTTTATCGGATTGTTCTTCTATCTCTCTGTGTGTTTGGGGGGGGAGGTTAATATCCAATATTGCTACTTCCATCAGTATAAATACTTGATTTAAATGTTCACCTTCTGAAGTAATTATCTGTGTAACCCTTACTCTGTAATAACATGTGATAACATTTATTATTCTCTGTGATAACATTTATTATTCATAGATCGACCGAACTCCCGCAAATATCATGGTTATCTATACAATCAAATGTGAATAATATATACCCTTAGTACATGTGATTGTTTGATAACAAATAATTTTAAAATGAATACACGTAATCTATGCCTTTAGTAATGTAATTCATCCCTGCGTGTTTTGTTTACACTTCGTCTTAGGAAAAAAGAGCTTCATGGACTATAATATATAACTATATAACGTACGTTGGAGAGAAAGAAATAGAGAGAGAGAGAGAAGAGAGAGAGAGAAAGAGAATAGAGAGAGAAAGAGAAGAGAGAGAAGAGAAAAGAGAGGGAAGGGAGAGAGAGAGAGAGAGAGAAAGAGAGAGAGAGAGAGAAGAGAGAGAGAGAGAGAGAGAGAGAGAGAGAGAGAGAGAGAGAGAGAGAAGAGAGAAAGAGAGAAAGAGAAAGAAGAGAGAGAGAGAGAAGAGAGAAGAGAAGAGAAGAGAAGAGAAGAGAAGAGGAGAGAAGAGAAGAGAAGAGAAGAGAAGAGAAGAGAAGAGAAGAGAAGAGAAAGAGAGAGAAGAGAAGAGAGAAGAAGAGAGAAAGAAAGAGAGAGAAGAAAGAGAGAAGAGAGAGAGAAGAGAGAGAGAAGAGAGAGAGAGAGAGGGGGGGAGAGAAGAAAGAGAAAGAGAAAGAAGAGAGAGAGAGAGAGGAGAGAGAGAAGAGGAAGAGAAGAGAGAAGAGAAGAGAAGAGAGAAGAGAAGAGAGAAGAGAAGAGAAGAGAAGAAGAGAGAGAAGAGAAGAGAGAGAAGAGAAAGAAAGGAAGGAGAAGAGAGGAGGAAGAGAAGAGAAGAGAAAGAAGAGAAGAGAGACAGAGAGAGAAGAGTGCACTGGTAGCGGTCTCGTTCAAATGACCCGCGTTCAAATCCCGCGCTGCCATTCCTTGCACGCAGAGGGTAATTTAGCAGCAGAAATAAACAGACAGCATGTTGCATCAAGGAAAACCATTGAAATAAAATTAATTAATCTAGATTTTACATATTACATTAAGGAAAACCATTGAAACAATATGAATTAATCTAGATTTTAAATATGATTACAATTAATAAATCTTGGACTCCGCTGAGTACCACAATTCCCTCGAAACAAACATATGACAATCGAGATGCGCGCGCGGCGACTGTTAAAAAAAGAAAAGAAAAGAAAGAAAACAAGAAAAAACAGAATACAACTCTCAAATTTTCATCACGTGACATTAACCCTAGCAAAATATTCAGGTCAATTACGCTATTGTACATGAGCAACTTCATAATTTAATAATACGCATTTCGCAACACACCCACCTCCATTCTGCTGCCAGCGCCATTGCAACACTCTCCCCGTTCTGTACAAAATGCCTTGCAATACTTCTCACTTGCAATATTGCCTTCCTTGCAACATCAACTAGCTTGTAAAATACATGCGGTTATTACTCGACTAAATAGAATGACGCAAGCACAGCGGTGATGCAAACGGGAATGAAGACAGTTGTATAAAGAGAAAAAATCCGGAGGAAAATAATTAATGAGAGAGAGAGAGAGAGAGAGAGAGAGAGAGGAGAGAGAGAAGAGAGAGAGGGGGAGAGGGAGAGAAAGGAGAGAGAGAGAGAGAGAGAGAGAGAGAGAGAGAGAGAGAGAGAGGAGAGAGAGNTATTTTGATCACCTTACCTTTTCTGTCATCCCCGAACTTAGAGCCTTCAAACTTTGGTGGCTTAGATACTTTTCCTTTTACAACTAATTTATGTTTACTCTTTTACAACTTATGGTTTATCTTCTTACAAGCTGCTACTATTTTATCATTTTTTACTCTTTTACAACTATGCCTGTTATACAACTAATCATGTTTACTCTTTTACGTCTAACTATGCCTGATACCTTTTCCTTTTACAACTAATTTATGCCAGCTCTTTTACAACTAATCATGTTTACTCTTTTACAACTGGCTATGCCTATGTCCCTTTTACAGCCATGCCTACTCTGAAGAACGTTATCCAGAGGCAACCAGTGTGAGATTCTGTCGATGATAACGATAACACACAGGAGCTTCTCCCGGTCCTCGCTTCTAACATGTTGTATACATGTTAGAGCTTTTGTTAAGGCTTTGATCGTTGACTTGATTATATTTTTCAGTTCAACGAGGAAGAGGAAGAAGATAGAAATGGAGAAAAAGAGGAGGAGGAGGAAGAAGAAGAAGAAGAGGGAAAAGAAGAAGGAAAACAAGTACAGTAAATATATATATATTTCTTTCTTTCTTTCTTTTTTAGTTACGAACAACTGAAATGTACATTTGTTGCCTAATAGTTGTGTTGATCAAACAACCTGACACAGATGGAGCTATCAATAGTTACATATGTTTATATATATGCGCACACACACAAACACAGACACACGCGCACACACACACACACACACACACACACACACACACACACACACACACACACACACCACACACACACACACACACAACACACACACACACACACCACACACACGCACACTCACTCACTCACTCACTCACTCACTCACAACTCACTCACTCACTCACTCACTCACACAACACACACACGCACACACATCACACACACACACACAAACAAACAACAAAAAATACCACAAACACATACATATGAATAGATATATAGATAGAAAGACAGACAGAGAGAGAGAGAGAGAGAGAGAGGGAAGAGAGATGAGAGAGAGAGAGAGAGAGATGAGGAGAGGAGGAGAGAGAGGAGGAGAAGAGAGAGAGGAGATGAGATGAGAGAGGGACAGAAGACAGACAGAGAGAGAGAGAGAGAAGAGGAGAGAGGAGAGAGAGAGCGCGAGAGAGAAGAGTGAGAGAGAGACAGAACAGACAGACAGACACAAAGGACATTCCTCCCAGCCCCAAGGCGTTAATAATAGCGTTTTCATTAGACTTGAAAATGATATCAAATGTGATCTACCACCGAAATTTCCCCGCACCCACGTCACAACAATGAATTCATTACCATAACACACGAACAGAACATATTATGACTAAGAAGGTGGCCTGCGATTGTTATTATTATTACTACGCTTATTAATCTAATAAGAAGAATGAAAATAGCCGACATATCTGACGGAATTCGCTATTAACATGCAGGCGGATGGGCAGGGAGGAGGGACTGAGAGAGATAGAGAGAGAGCCGAGAGGGAGGGAGGAGGGAGGGAGGGAGGGACTGAGGCGAGAGGAGAGGAGGAGGAGAGAGAGGGAGAGGGAGGGAGGGAGGGAGGGAGGGAGGGGAGGGAGGGAGGGAGCGGGAGAGAGAGAGTAGCGATTGAGAAGAGAGGAAGAGAGAGAGAGGACGAGGGAGGGGAGAGAGAGGAGGAGAGATGCGAGAGAGAGAGAGATGAGAGAGAGAGAGAGAGAGAGAGAGAGAGAGAGAGAGAGAGACAGAAGACAGACAGACAGAACAAACAGACAGACAGAGACAGAGTACCAACACAGACAGATAAGGGTAGATAGATAAAAATAAAAATAGATTAACAAACAGAGAGAGAAAGAAAAGGAGAGAGAGAGAGAGAAGAGAGAGAGAGAGAGAGAGAGAGAGCAGAGAGAGAGAGAGAGAGAGAGAGAAGAGAGAGAGAGAGAGAGAGAGAGAGAGAGAGAGAGAGAGAGAGAGAGAGGGAGAGACAGACAGACAGACAGACAAACAGACAGACAGAGACAGAGTCACAACACAGACAGAAGGGTAGACAGATAAAAAAAAAATAGATTAACAGACAGGGAAAAAGAACGAAATAAATACAGAAAAGGAAAATAGAAAACATAAATAGAACAAAAATGTTCGTCTTATTCCATATGCAAATTACCAGACCATAAAAATTGAATATTTTCTTGCACATTCTACCTCTATCGTACATTAAATGCTAACATGAACAAACTACTGGATCACCTATTTTACTTTTTTCCCCTAGATGTTGTAATTAGCTTGTTCTGATCTAATATATATTTCCCGACTGAAATTTAGGTTTCGATGAAGCCGTGAGCAAGATGAAAATTATTATTGATGTTGGTGTTGTTGTTGTTGTTGTTGTTGTTGTTATGTTGTTGTTGTGTTGTTGTTGTTGTGTTTTGTGTTGTGTTGGTTGTTGTTGTTTTGATTTTTTTTTATTTATTCATTATTATCATTATTTTTTTATTTTATTATAATTATTACCATTATTATTTTGATAATGCGAACATGACTTAGAGAATAATTCCAGCATTTCTATTTATTTTTGTATTTTCTTTTGTTATATTTGTATTAATATCATATTCATTTCCAATTCAAAACTATTAATAGTATTCTTTGTCACTATTTACAATGAGAACGACTGATATTACATATAAGAATTAAATTTAACAAAATACAGTGACAGTGATATCGCTTATCATAACCATAAACTTTAAATCTTATTAACCTTCCTCTCTGTTAATATATGCTATACAAAAATACTAATAAAAAGAAAAGTTCGCTAATATACAACTCAACAACAACAACAAAATCACCTTATAGTCGGTAAAAACAAAAACGAATCGAGAACCTTGGCGAACTTCGAATCAAATTCCCTTTCGAATCGACTGTTAAAGCTTTCAGTAGCCAATCTTCTTTCGCGCGTTTATTGCAATAGGAATCGGACCCCAGAACCGCAAATTAACCTGTGTGAACGGGCGAAAACGTGGCCGCAGTGGTCTTTGTCTTGGAGACACAGGAAATTGCGTTCCGGGAAAGCGAAATTATGTTATTGTTGTTGTGTGTTCTTTATTTTTGCCTTTTTCTTATTTTTTCAAGATGGCGGGAGGTTCTCCTGGCGGTCTCGCTACTTCTCGCGCAGTGCGAGTTTTGGCGTGAGGCACCGGCGTTCCGCGTCATGTGTTGTGGGTAAATGGTTAATATTTGAATATTTGAACGCTTAATATGACTAGAAACATGCATCCTCTCACGTACATAGACGCACACACAATGACATAAAGAGAGTGAGAGAGGTAAGCGGGCAGGCAGGCAGACAGACAAACACAACAGACAGACACACACACACACACACACACCACACACACACACACACACACACACACACACACACACACACACACACACACAGGCAGCAGTAGGAAGACAAAGAGACAAACAGAGCCAGAAAAGAAAGACAAAAAAATCACATCCAGAAAAAAACAAAAAAACACAAAGCTACACCCACACACACACACAAAAAAAATAACAACAAAAGACAATAACAAAGGTAATGAGAGGAGGCTACAATTCCCCCCCCAACATAACACCCCACCCCCACCCCCCCCCCACCCTGCACACCCCCCCACAACCCCCCACAAGCTCATAGGAGGCCAACGACCCCCTCGGGAACGCAGCCACAAATGTGTACTCGTATGAAGACACTAATACAGGATAGGTTGTCCTTGGCTCGTAATAACGTGTATATTCCGAGGGTTAATGATAACATTTCTTGGAGAATTACGAGATCAATCTAGAGGAAAATCTCTTCTTGGGGTGGGGGGGTGGGTGGGGGTGGGGGGGGGGGAATAAGATTTTTGAGTGCGATAGTAAAAGATGTGAAAGAAGATTGTAGTTTGTCAGATCTGTGGATGTGTAAGTGGGTGTATTGATGGTGTGTTTGCATGAACGTAAAGTGTAAAGATGATTCTTTCTTTCTTTCTCTCTCTCTCTCTCTCTCTCTCCTCTCTCTCTCTCTCTCTCTCTCTCTCTCTCTCTCTCTCTCTCTTCTCTCTCTCTCCTCTCGCTCTCCTGTCTGTCTTTCTGTGAGTCGCTGTCTCTGTCTTTCTGACTGTCTGGCATTCTCTCTCTCTCTCTCTCTCTCTCTCTCTCTCTCTCTCTCTCTTCTCCCTCTCTCTCTCTCTCTTTTTCTTCTCTTCTCTCTCTCTCTCTCTCTCTCTCTCTCTCTGGTCTTTCTAACTATCTGCATACTCTCTCTCTCTCTCTCTCTCTCTCTCTCTCTCTCTCTCCTCTCTCTCTCTCTCTCTCTCTCTCTCTCTCTCTCTCTCTCTCTCTCTCTCTCTCTCTCCTCTCTCTCTCCCTCCATCGTTCACCCCTTCCCTCCCTCCCTCGCTTTCCCTCTCTTTCACCTCTTCTCCGCCCCCGGTTCATGCATATACATTTTTCCTTTTCTTTTCTTCTCTCTTCTCTCTCTCTCTCTCTCTCTCTCTCTCTCTTTTCTTTTTTGCTCTACGTATCTCTTCTTTCAGAAATATTCTATCGTCTCGCTTCGTCTTCTTCTTCTTCTCCTCGTCTTCTCATGTTAAATCTTCGAGCAACTTCGCCGGGAGTCTATAAAGAATACAACGAGATTCTGCAATTTTTTGGTGAAGCGCCGAGAAAGGTTTTATCTGAAGTGCATTGATTTATATCTATCGCTTTGATGTGTGTTGTTCAGTATTATTAGGATTATTGTCGGTGTTATTTTTGTTATTTTGTTATTGTTGTTATTGTTAATATTGTTATTATCATTTTTATTTATGTTATTCGTTTCGTATTAATATTATCATTGTTATCATTATCCTTGTTTATATCGTTATTTGTTTATTTATGTTATTCGTATTGCTATTGATTATTATTTCATCATTGTTATCATTATTATTGTTAACAATTTTATTATCATTTTTATTATGTTATTTCGGTATTGTTATATAATTTATTGTCATCATTATTGTTATTTATTATTGTCATTGTATTATCATTTTTATTTATGTTATTCGTTTGTATTGTTATCATTATTATTGTCATCATTAGGATTGTTATTATTATTGTTAACATTGTAATTATCATTTTTATTTGATGTTATTCGTTTTGTATTGTTATCATTATTATTATTGTCATCATTAGGATTGTTATCATTATTATTGTTAACATTGTTGTTATTGTTATTATTGTTAACATTGTTATTATAATTTTTATTGATGTTATTCGTTTCGTATTGTTATTATTATTATTGTCATCATTAGGATTGTTATCATTATTATGTGCAACATTGTTATTATCATTTTTATTTATGTTATTCGTTTTCATCATTGTTTCATTATTATTACTTGTCATCATTAAGATTGTTGATCATTATAATTGTTAACTTAACATTGCTATTATCATTTTTATTGATGTTATTTCGTTTCGTATCATTATTTATGTATTATTGTATCATTAGGATTGTTATCATTATTATTGTTAACATTTATTATCATTTTAGATGTTATTGTTATTATCATTATTTTATCATTAGGATTATTATTATTATTTTTTATTGTTGTTGCTATAAATGTATTTTTTATTATTATTCATTTTCATTTTATTATTATCATGATCATTATTCACGATTGCATTGGTATCATGTTCTTTGTATTTATGGAATCATCAATATTCGTTAATTCATTGATTAATGGCTTGTTAGATGAGTAGATAATGGGGTGGAATTGGAATATGAGTAGATATAATAATTATTAATATCATCCTCTGTGTATTACTTGCATTATATCCTTATTTTGACATTTGTTTTCTTTATTAATGTAATTAAATCGTTGTTATTACTATTTAACATTAATCCAATTCATAGTTAAGTTCTTCGTTATCTCATTTCATACCATACCTACCTACCCAGTATAATAAAATAAGATAGATAAAAAAACTTTCGTTCTCAATTTCTGACAAAAAATCTGTTTCATTTTCATTTTCTAACTCAAAAAAAGCAAAAAAATACTGTTTTCATTCTCCTTTTCTAAAAAGAAAGAGAGAGAGAGAGAGAGAGAGAGAAGAGAGAGAGAGAGAGAGAGAGAGAGAGAGAAGAGAGAGAGAGAGAGAGAGAGAGAGAAGAAGACAAAATCTGTTTCATTCTCCTTTCTAAAAAAAATAAATAAAATAAATAAATAAATAAATTTGTTTCATTCTCAAAACACAAAAAAGGGAAAAAAAATAATTCTCATTTTCTACCCCCCCCCCCAAAAAAAAAAAAAGTTTCATTCCCATTTTCTACAAAAAAAATCTGTTTCATTCTCATTTTCCAAAAAAAAAAAAAAATAAAAAATAAAATAAAAAATAAATAAAGAAAGAAAGAAAGAAAAAAAAAAGAGGGAGAAAAGTAGTTGGTAACCCCGTCGTCACATCACCGCGCCTCTAGTGCATAATCCTCTGTTCTCTTTTCTCTTTTCTCTTTTCTTCAATAACAACGGAGTAAAAATAGGTGTAAAATGCGCTTTCTCGCCCCTGTCTTAGGCTGTGTTTCGTCTTCTCTGTTTCGTGTATCGTGTGTTTTGTGGTTTGTAGGGAGGGTGTGTGGGTTGCCTAGTGTCTGTTTGTTTGTGTGTGAGTTTGTTTGGAGTTATTTGTCTTTTTGTTTCTTAAGTTTGTGTCTTTTTTCTGTCTTATGTTTGTATGATGGTGAGTTTGTCTCTCTCTCTCTCTCTCTCTCTCTCTCTCTCTCTCTCTCTCTCTCTCTCTCTCTCTCTCTCTCTCTCTCTCTCCTCTCTCCTCTCTCTATCTCTATCTATTCTATCTCCCTCTTCCCCATTCCCTTTTCTCTTCCTTTTTCCTTCTCTCCTCCTCCCCCCCCCCTCCCCTCTCTCTCCTCTCTCTCTCTCTGTCTTCCCCCCACATCATTCTCTCTCTCTCTCTCTTCACCTCCCTTTCTTTCTCATCCTCCTCGTCCTCTCTCTATTATTTCTCTATACAACTTTTTCTTTACTTGAAGTCAATCTTTCGAAAATCTTGCAGCATCTCCCACCTATTCTGATTTTAAAATTTCTGAGCAACTTTTCCGAGAACTGCAGAAAAGGAAAACGATTTTGCATTTTTCGAGAAGCATGAACGTGAGTAAAAAAAAAAAAAAAAAAAATAAATAAAAAAATAGAAATAAATGAATAAATAAATGAAATAAAAATAAAAAATAAATAAAAAAATAAAAATACAATAAATAAATAATTAAATAGATAAATAAAACAAAAATAAATAAATAAATAAATAAAATAAATACAATATAAATAAATAAAAATACAATAATAAATAAATGATAAATAGAATATCAAAATAAAATAAAAATACAATAATAATAAAATAAAATAAAAATACAAAAAAAAATAAATAAAAAATACAATAAATAAAAAATAAAATAAAAATACAATAAAAATAAATAAAATAAAAATAAAATAAATAATAAATAAAATAAAATACAATAAATAAATAAATAAAATAAAAATACAATAAAAAATAAATAAATAAAAATACAATAAAAAATAAATAAAATAAAAATACAATAAATAAATAATAAAATAAAAATACAATAAATAAAATAAATAAAATAAATAATAAATAAAAATAAAATAAAAATTACAATAATAAATAAATAAAAAAAATAGCATAAATAAAAAAGGATTGCTTTTCAATTCAAGCCATACATTAGGGAAAATATTGATTAAATTGTGGTTATTGAAGAGATTTTTGTTATCATCATTACTATCATCGTCATCATTATCAATATCATTATCATCAATATATTCATTATAATAATAGTGATTGTAATGGAAATAATAATAATGACGGGCAATTCTAAAATTATTTTATAATTCGATTTTTTATATTATCAATATCATCATAATTACCATTGTTATTATCACTATCATTATTATTATCAGTATTAGTAACATCATCTTCATCATACTTATTATCATTACTATTATCATTATGATCATTATTATTATTGTTGCTATTATCATTATAAAGATGTTGATGAGGACTATCACAATCACTATTATCATTATTATTGTTATTATCATTATTATTATTATTATTATTTATTTTATTTTAATTATTATTATTATTATTATTATTATTATTATTACTATTATTATTATTATTATTATNTTGATTTACACCTTAACACAGACGAGGGCTGAAGAATTAAATTAAATAATATAGAGACGTGGTAGCAGAAGGTTTGTTATAGAGCGGGCGTGAGAACTTTACTGAAAAACAGATATTGAAATTACTTGATTAGATGTTCGATGGTATTCGATTATAGATTTTGTTTTGTGGCCCTGGTTACTTCTTATCTCTCCGTGTGATGAAGTGTTATATTCAAAGCTGAAGGCTTTATTTCACTAGCGATACGAAAAGGTACGGCATTTTAGCTCATTGTGATCAAGTGAGATTTAGCATTAGGTTTTGTTTAATCACCTATTTAGCTTCACCTCGCACATGCATTATGTGATGGAATGAGACTAGAAAATGCGACGCTTGAGATTTAGGAAGTGTCCTGTTCTTAATCGTGTAAGGATGTAGATGAATTAATAGTAGTAAGTAGCGTCGGATTGTCAAAGTTTGAGAATTCAGTTATATTGTATCTTATTTTTTTTAACTTTTGGTGTGTTATTAGAGTGAAGGCAGATATTCACCAGGCCTGTAATTTACATGGACTGGGGTGCTTAATTTGATGACATTTGTGTTCCTTCTAATTGGTAATATTTTGTAAGCGACAACTAAAGATGTTCTGTGAATAAATCGTTTTTTTTGTCTTCACATATACTATACTTTAGGGCAAGTAAGCGGGCAAAACGATTGTGACTGATGGTTGCTACCAGGTAATTCAAGTATTCATAAGGATCTACTTTGAGCAGATGAGATATTATACATCCATTATTGTTATATTATCTATTTAATATTTACTTCTTATTTTTTTTTCGTTTTATCATATTAAAATTTAGCAAGCGGGTTATCAGAGTTTTAAATTTTGGATTTTTAATGAATTGTGGTTCGTGTGTAGTCAATTTCCATCTGAATAATTCGTCTCTTTACACGTCTGAATGAACATTATATTTGATATGATTACAACTATAAAAATAATAATGGTTTTAACAGACTTTTGTTCAGTAGTGATAATCAAATTCGCATTGAATATTCACTTCCACTGCCTGACAACATTATCATTAGATATTAGTTACTACAAATAATAATTACTATAGATATATAATCCGTTGGCGATTAAAAGACCAGGTAGATATGAGGAAAACCGGCGTCTTTCCCGTGCGTGGAAATCGTGCCACTTCCCCGTAGACTTGCCGTTGGTCTCGTCACGGTCACGTCACCGTCAAGCGTCACCCGCGTCACCGTCCAGCCGTCACAGCGTCAATCTTCACGTCACGTCACAGGCATCAACTGTTCAAACTCGTCACTTCTGCACCAGTACTAAGTCACCTTCACCTTCAGACGTCACATAGGCGTCACCTTACCGTCCGTCGACCTTATTGCGTCCCTTTCACTGTCGACGTACGCGTCACTTTCACCGGGTCACAAGTCACCCTTATCGAGTCCTTTCACCGTCACCACGTCAGCTAACCATGTCCGGTAGTAATAACAATAATAACAGCAATTTAGGGTATACTACAAAGATATACAAAGCGTCCAAATTCGGGCCGTGTTTTCAGAACTAGCCAAGCAAGAGCCTCGTGCATAGCGTAATAACAATGGATTACTATTATGTCGTTTCCAGTTATGAAAGTCTCCTATTTTTTAAAGAGATGATTTCGTCATGTGCATGAATTCTGGGAACCGTTCGCCGACTGAAAATTGATTCACTGGTGTAACGGGTTTGGTTTCCGTGGTGACAGCTGGTGTTCGTGTTTTGTAAATAGTCGGAAAGCTTTGAATGAGATCCCAAAGGAGAGATCTTTGTCCTGGATCTCTCGTAGTCGTGGCGATGCTAAACCCGAGACATGTTCAGCTCCCGTGAAGCAAGATAAGAAAGTGTGCTTATTGAGACTGTCAGCTCCTGTGAAGCAACAGATAGAAGAGTGGTGTATGAGACCTGTCAGCTCCGTGCAACCAAAGAATGAGAGTGGTGTAATGAGACACTGTTCAGCTCGTGAACTCGAAGATAATGAAGGAGTGTGTGAGACATTTAGCTCGTGAGCAAAGATAATGAAGAGGTAGTTGTATGAGACATGTCAGCTCCGTGAAGCAAAGATAAGAAGAGTGTGTATGAGACATGTCAGCTCCGTGAACCAAAGATAAGAAGAGTGTGCATGAGACAGTAGCTCCGTGAACTCAAAGATAAGAAAGAGTATGAGACATGTCAGTGCAAAGATAAAAGAAGTATATGATGGCAAAAAAATAAAATGGGAACACAGGGCGCCGTAGTAGAAAGAGATACCACATTCACCTGTTTTGCCATAAGCGCCTTTATCACACCAGTTATCGAGAACTTGGGGCAAAAACCTCTCTCAAAATTTATCTACGGCGGTCAGCGGACACCTCCCCCTCCCCCCTCCTCCCTCTCCCTCCTCCTCCTCTCGCATCCTTGGCTCTCCTCTCCTCTCTCTCCTCTCGTCTCCTACATAAGATGCCCAACACGCCCATTATCTTACCGGTTTGGGACGTCTCCTGACCTGGCGTGACCCTGGAATCTGCCTTTCCGTTCCATCTCACTCTCATCCTTCCTCCACCGAGCCTGTTTTTGTTGCTATAGAGGCGCCATTTTTAAAGGTCATAGGGTGCTTGTTCGTAAGGTTTACATGTACGACTGCTGGACGTGTGGCGAAGAGAGAAGTCTGGAGAAGTATTTTGATAAGTGAAAGGCAGGTCGTGTGGATACCTTCCTTCTACTACTTTATGTTTTTATCTATATTTATTTTTATTATCGCATTATGTTTTCTTTCTTTTCGTTTTTTTCCTCATTTTCTTCTTTATTTCCTCTCTTCCTCTCTCCCTCCTTATTCCCCCCCGCTTTCCCATCCCCTGTCCTATCCCCCCCCTTTCCTTCCCCTTCCTCTCTCCTCCTTTCTTCCTCTCCCTCCCTCCTCTACCTCTACCTTCCCCTCTCCCCTCCTCTTCCTCCTCCTCTTTCCCTTCCCTTCCCCTTCTCCTCCTTCCCCTTCCTCCTCTCACTTCCTCTCCCTCATCCTCCTCCCTCATCTTCCTCTCCTCTCCCTTTCCCTCCTCTATCCTCATCCTCCTCTCCTCCCTCTCCTCCTCCTCCTCCACCATCCTCCTCCCCTCTCCTCCTCTCCTCCCCTCCTCCTCTCCTCTCTCCTCCCCCCTCCTCCTCTCCTCCTCCTCCCTCCTCCTCCTCTCCTCCCCCTCCCCTTCCTCCTCCTCCTCACATTCTCTCCCCTCTCCGACTTCACAAGCAATTTCACTATATCATTTCACACATCACTATACTTTGCAGTTCCAATATCTATGCCTTAACAAAAAAAAAAAAACAAAAAAAATAACAAGGGGAAGTGATGAAAAAAAGTCCCTTATTACGATACTTTGAGCCAACACGCAATTTAACACTCGCCATTAAACAACAAACCCGCTTGTTATGTTGGGTCCCCGATGGCGCTTCTCTCTCCACGCTTCAATTCTCCCAAATACCGAGTTTTTTTTTTTTTTTTTTCGAGTGACTTTCTTTGTGATTTGTCTCTCTCTCCGCAAGCACGGTGTGAGTGGGGGGGGGGGGGGGAGGAGAGCAGCGTGAGATAGGCTTTCCGTGATTGCAAATTGCCTTGTTCGCGAGAGGGTGTCTGCTGGTTTAATTGGATCGGTAGTTGGATAATAAGGGAAAAGGTCTTTTGGTTATTTTTATTGTTGTTGTGGTCTTTGCTGTTTTATTTTTGTTGTTATCATTATCGTTGTTGTGTGCGTGTTGTTATTCTTGTTATAGTTGTTATTCTAGTTGTTGTGGTCGTTGCTGTTTTATTTTTATCATTATTGTTGGTTTGGATGTTGTTATTCTTGTTATTGTTGTTGTTGTTCTAGTTGTTATGTTGTTATTCTTTGTTCTTGGTGTTATTCTTGTTGTGGTTGTTAATGTTATCATTCGTTGGATTTTTTGCTGTTATTGATTTGTTATTCATTCATATTATTCTTTTTGTTGTGGTTGTCATTTTGGTTGTTATTCTTGTTGTGGGTGTTATTGCTGCTATCATTTTGCTGTTGTTTTTGGTTATTGTTATTCTAGTTCTTAGTTCTATCATCCTTGTTGTGGTCGTTACTGTTGTTATTCTGGTTGTTAATATCATCAGCAGTTCTAGTAATAGTTTTCCTTGTTATTAGAATCATT
>NW_020868949.1:1193357-1195857 GCF_003789085.1 Penaeus vannamei
ACCCCCCTTCCCCCCTTCCCCCCCCGGTTTACACTAGTCTGTCTCATATCAACGACAGTTTCTCAGTAAGATATCTTTCTTGCTCTAGACGGAAAGAAAAATTGTTTTTTAAGATTGTAGACCCTTTTTGAAGAATTTTCCTTTCGTTCAGGGAAAAATTAAAGCAATTGCTACCTTACTATTTTATTTGTATTTCATTAAGATTCATAGTCGGTCTCTAAATGTATCTTTCACTGTCATTTAATCACTATTATTGTGAGTTACTACAATTGTGACCATCATTATCATTACTATAATCATTAACTTTTTATTTACATTATTATCAGCATCGTTATTATATCAAGCTTATAGAATCATCATTATAGTTATTATTATCATTATTATTATCATCATCATTATTGCTATTATTATTATTATTACTATTGCCATCATCATCAGTATCATTATTATCATCATCGTAGTCATTATCAATATTCCTCTTATTATTACTGTCATCGTAGTCATTATCACTATTATTATTATTTCATTATCAATATTATTATCATTATTATCATCGTCGTTGTCACCGTGGTTGTTATCACGAATATCGTTATCACTATCAATATCATCATTTCCATCCTTATCATCATTTCCACCCTTATCATAATCATCATCATCATAACGATAATAAATAGACCAAAACTACCCCCTGGATCCTCCTTCCCAAAGACCAACCTCACGCGTATGAACGACCCAACCTGCGCTGAGATTTCCAGTCCCCTCGAAATGAAACTGTTTAAGCCGCTTGAATGGCTCTGCGCAGCGGTGGGTTCCTCCGGTGGGTCCTTTTCTCTCCTACGGCTGGGGGTTTACATGGGGTGGGTTGAAAGTGTGGTTGTTTTACAAGAGCAGGTAGATGGGTCAGTTCGTGTGTGTGTGTGCGTGTGTGTGTGTGTGTATACATGTACATATATACATACATACAGTTGAATATATATTTTTATATATTTATATCTATATCTATATCAATATATATATATATATATATATATATATATATATATATATATATATATATATATATATATGATAACCATACGTAAATGAATCTGAAAGTAAGTATATACATTCATACATATATATGATATATATTATATATATATATATATATATATATATATATATATATATATATATATATGTATATATTATATATATATATAATATATATATATATATATATATATATATATATATATAATATATTATACACACACAAACACATACACACGACTTGACCCATCTACCTGCTATTACTTGCAAAACAATCCTGCTCTTAACCCGCCCTTGTGAACTCCTTGCATAGGGAAGAAAATAAACAAATGGATGAACACGTCGCTGCTCATTGCTATTCAGGGCGCACACACACACACATATGTATATATACATATATATATATATATATATATATATATATATATATATATATATATATATATATATATATATATATATATGTGTGTGTGTGTGTGTGTGTGTGTGTGTGTGTGTGTGTGTGTGTGTGTGTTGTGTGTGTGTGTGTGTGTGTGTGTTGTGTGTATGTGTGTATGTGTGTGTTTGTGTGTGTGTGTGTGTGTGTGTATATGTGTGTGTGTGTGTGTGTGTGTGTGTACATATATAGAAGCTAATAAAGATAATGAGAACAGCAATGCTTCATCGACAAAAACAACAAAATAAAAGCATTTACTTCTGAGTACTATTGTGATTAGAAATATGTAAAATGACAATCAAAACATAAAGATGATTGAGGCAAGAGAGAGACTGCAGAACTTAGATAGTTATTTGAGTTTGAAAGTTCCTAAGATCTCTGAACATGTGTACTATAGTTCATGTGCGCGCACCTCATCACACACACACATACACACACATGCACACATACACACACATACATACATACACATACACACACGCACATACACATACACACACATACAACCCCCCCCCCCTCTCTCTCTCTCTCTCTCTCCTCTCTCTCTCTCTTCTCTCTCTCTCTCTCTCTCTCTCTCTCTCTCTCTCTCTCTCTCTCTCTCTCTCTCTCTCTCTCTCTCTCTCTCTCTCTCTCTCTCTCTCTCTCTCTCTACTACACACTCTCTCACACACGCACAAGCATACACACACAACCACAAAAATACAAAATACACATATAAAAGCACACCTATGACTGTATGGGTACATGTATGTGTACCTCTAATGAGCGTATCTGTGTGCGTGTGTGTGACGGTAGGCACCACTGCGGCCCAACCCCTTCCCTCATCTCTCCCTTCACACACAAACAAGATAGATAAATATAAATAAAATAAAAAAAAAAACAAAATACACATATAAAAAACATACCTATGACTGTATGGGTACATGTATGTGTACCTCTAATGAGCGTATCTTTGTGTGTCGTTGTGTGTGACCAGGTAGGCACGTGTGTCCACTGCGGCCCCAAATGCCCCTTCCCTCATCTCTCCCTTCA
>NW_020868949.1:1213357-1215857 GCF_003789085.1 Penaeus vannamei
ATTATTATTATCATTATTATTATTATCATTATTATTATTTGTGTGTGATCCAAGGGACTGAAGCGACTTATTGTGAAGTGTAAATGGAGAAAAAGAGAATTCCAGTTTGGCGGGATATTTGTCCAGCGGTCTCTAAAAAGGGGAAGAGAGAGGAGAGAGAAGAGAAAGGAAGAGAAGAGAGAGAGAGAGAGAGAGAGAGAGAGAGGAGAGAGAGAGAGAGAGAGAGAGAGAGAGAGAGAGAGAGAGAGAGAGAGAGAGAGAGAGAGGAGAAGAGAAGAAAAGAGAAGATATGAGAGGAGAGAGAGAGAGAGAGAAGTGAAAAGAAGAAAGATGAGGAGAGAGAGAGAAATAAAAAAAGAAGAGCGGGGGGGGAAAAGGAAGAGAGAGGGAGAGACAGACAGAGAGATAGAGATAGATAGAGAGAAAGAGAAAGTGAGAGACAGAGACATAGAGAGAAAGGGAGAGGCAGAGACATAGAGAGAAAGGGAGAGGCAGACCGAGAGAGAGGTAATGATATTATATGCCAGATACCCGATCCACCTTCATGTAGTCCTTCCAGATATCCAGAATCCACTTCTATTAAATCAACCCTAACAGCTGATTTCACAATCCCATTTTAATCAGTAGGAAATTCAACCTTACCGCTCTCATATCGCGTGTATACAAAGTTACTGTCCCGCATAATAAATCTTAAAAACATCCTCTGTTTTCTTTCTCCAACAGCAACCTAATGCTTACAACGCTTTCACAAATGTCAAAGTATCCTCCATTCACTTTATTTTAACATCCTTTTACTCATTCAACATCAGTGGCCGATTTCTGCGCTAGAAATGGTATGCATAACGATATTCTTTATCTATTATGCTAATGTTCACCGTAAAAGGAACATTCTTTGGCTGTAGCTCTGTCCCATCCTTATATGAGGTCGCTATATAATCTGGTTCTATTTATTACGACCGGATGCCCTTCTTGACGCTTTCCCTTTCTGTTTACCCGGGCTTGGAACCTACACTGACTCGGGCTGGCTTTTCCCACCCGGTGGCTAGGTTAACCGTACCATCAGCATGTAGACGCCAAACAAATTTTGCGAAACCAGGAATGGGGCGCGAACTCGATAGTCAAAATATATATCTGAATATATACATGGAATTATTTAGGACTTGAGGCATAAATGAATTTAAAACTATTCTCTTAAGGGCATACAATATATTTGACATTTGAATTAAGAACTTTTACTTATGGGTGTACAATATCTTATTAATACAATATATATTTGACATGTGATAATACTTTGTGCGAGGTTTATCCACTTTTAATAACTACCATAACACCATATTTGAAGAACAAAGTATAATTAAGTAATGATAATCATCAAAGAAGTATCTTGCTGTCTATATAAATCTGCCAACTAACTATACTCCAAAGAAACTCCTGTGTCCTTCTGCTTTAAAGATGGTAAGGATCACCTTGAATCAGATGTTTTCTACAGCCTTCACACCCATCACACGTACAGCATAGGAACCGAGCAAAAACAAAAGTGAAGTGAGATGCAATTAACTTAATCTTTACGGCTATAGAAGCTCATACTAGTCCTTGCATAAAAATGAATATAGTTTTTGCTTCTTTGTTTACCCTTTCATTTTCGGGGAATACTGAATGTGGTGTTTATTTGTAGCATCTTCTCGCACGTACTATTTTAGAGGCAACGCTGTATTCACGACCAATTTAGGACGTAATATATGATATTTTCCGAACCTTCGACGAACACGCACTGTTCGCTTCGAGGCAAGGTCATTATGAATAAATATATAGTATAAGATAATTATTAGGCAGTGATTACAATCGTATTTTACCGCCTAACTACATTTAAGATCTCCGGACTCAAGGAAATTTTGTATGGGTGAAAGTTGTTTTGGGGTTCGGGGTTCGAAACGCGTTCCGAAGCCCGCGAACGAGACGGCGAACCTTCGATAACGGAACTGTCCGAATAACACCTGCAATTTCCTTGGTTCGAGCGTGTAAACAGACAATGCCAAGGTCTGCCTGTTTCTTTCTCTCTCTCTCCGGTCCACGTTCCAGCTCGTAGCAATGAAAGATGGGCTCTCACATTCAGGTTTTTAAGGAGGTCTTCGCGATGGACCCACAAACCCATTTCATTGGAATGTTTCTTGTATTTTTTTGTTTGTTTGTTTGTTTACGTGGGGTCATGTGAGGTATGATGTACGAAGGAGTATTCTTTTATGTTTTGAGAACACGGGGCTATTAGCGAATTTTATTTGATTTGGAATATGAAAAAAGCGAATTTATGGTACATGCACACACATACCTATAGTACATGATTTTCGGTCCAGTACATATAAGCTTATATACATACTGATCTGTATATCAATATATAGATAGATAGATAGATATAGATATATTATATGTGTGTGTGTGTTTGTTTGTATATGTGCAAATAATAATGTTTATCATGCTATTCCATGAAATAATTATGCACTAA
>NW_020868949.1:1247742-1250242 GCF_003789085.1 Penaeus vannamei
TGCTGCAGGGTCGTCAGGTACTACGTGGACGGTGACTCAGGATTCCAGGCCCACGTAAGCGAGGAGCCAGGACCCGGCGTCGGCAACTACTACAGCAATTCCCTGAGTGGGGAGAGTTCCGTGGGCTTCGTTCCTCCCTTGTCCCACGGCGTCGTTGGTCATCACAACCCCCTTCTTCCTGGCGTCAGCAATGTGATAACGCCCCCGAGTCACGTGTCCTTCACCGGCTCTTTACCCACCCCCATCGTCCCCGCCACGGCCCACGGACAGACCTCCTTGATTCCTCTGACACCCACACATGTTTCTGTCTCCTCTGATCTGAGACCAGATCTCTCCTTCTCCTCCTCGAGACCTGGCAATGCCTTTTCCTCCTTCTCGAACCCTGGCAATACCTTTTCCACCCCGAGGCCTGGCAATGCCTTTTCCTCCTTCTCGAGCCCTGGCAACGCCTTTTCTTCCTTCTCGAGCCCTGGCAATACCTTTTCCACCTCGAGGCCTGGCAATACCTTTTCCTCCTTCACGAGCCCTGGCAATAGCTTTTCTTCCTTCTCTAGCCCTGGCAATAGCTTTTCCACCTCGAGGCCTGGCAATACCTTTTCCTCCTTCACGAGCCCTGGCAATAGCTTTTCTTCCTTCTCTAGCCCTGGCAATAGCTTCTCCTCTTTCTCGAGACCAGGCCAGTCCCTCTCCTTCTTGAATTCAGGCCAATCCTTCTCTTCCTTCTCGAATCCCGGCCAATCCTTCTCTTCTTTCTCGAGACCTGGCCATTCCTTCTCCTCCGTTCCAAGGCCCAGTCGCGTCTCCCTCACTCCAACGCCGCTGGACCGAGGCTCCTTTTCCACCACCGTGGCCCCCCCTCGCTCCTTCACCACCTCCCCGGGATTCAGCACTCACCAGAATTTCGGAGGAGTGACCGACGGAAGCATCATCCACGTGTAAAGGACTACGACAAACAACAACTCCAGGGGTTCTGCCTTTGATGTTCACCGACAGGAGTAAATTTGAAGATGAAGGTCAACTATTAATTAAGTTCGGAGAATTCTGAACATTTTGTATCTCTCTACTGAGGACATCAAATTAATTCATCTTTGGAGAATTCTGGACCTTTTCCATCTCTCTACTGAGGACATCAAATTCATTCATCGAGAAGACCATGATTACCCCATCAATGTCCATATTTTAAAATAGCACGAGAATAAAGTATGCAAACGAGTCCAACAAATGCTTATTGAACCTTTATATTCCATTTTTCATCATGTGATATCTAAACCATATAATACAGAGGGGATTCTCTATAACACTGGTATTAGTGATAATGATCATAATGATAATAATTAAGATAATAAAGCAGATGCAGTAATAAAGATAATATAATTAATAGTGATGCAAATGATGAAGAATACTGACAGTAATGGGAAGGACGATGGTAGTGACACCAACAGTAATAACACAATATTTTCCGTGATTCCAGTAGTAAGTTCAAAAATAATGATAACAGAGGTACCACAAACTGAAAGAAAAAGCAAATGTATATACTCAAAGCACACATATATATATATATATATATGTACTAGATATGTTTGGAGAATTCTGAACATATTCTATCTCTCTACTGAGGACATCAAATTCATTCATCTTTGGAGAATTCTGAATATTTTCTATCTCTCTACTGAGGACATTAAATTCATTCATCTTTGGAGAATTCTGAATATTTTTCTATCTCTCTACTGAGGACATCAAATTCATTCATCGAGAAGACAGTGATTACCTCGCCAATGTCCATATTTTAAAATAGTACGAGCATAAAGTATGCAAACGAGTTTAAGAAATGCTTATTGAACCTTTATATTCCATTTTTATCATGTGATATACCTAAACCATACAATACAGAGGGGGTTCTCTGGAACACTGATATTAGTGATAATGATCTTAATGATAATAATTAAGATGATATAGCTACAAAGCAGATGCAGTGATAAAGATAATACAATCAACAGTGATGAAGATGATGAAAGATACTGACAGTAATGGGAAGGACGAAGATGATAGTGACACCAACAGCAATAACAATTTTTTTCGTCAATCCATTAGTAAGCTCAAAGATAATGATAACATAGGTAACACAAAATTTAAAAAAAAAGCAAATGTATGTACTCACACACACACGCACACACACACATACACACACACACACACACACACACACACACACACACACACACACACACACACACACACACACACTACACACACACACACACACACATATATATATATATATATATATATATATATATAATATATTATAATATATATATATATATATATATATATATATATATAATTTACATGTTTTGTGCGTGCGTTTATCTATCTTATATATTTGTCTATTTTCTATCTATCTGCCTACAACAAANATACCTTTGCGTGTGTGTGCATATAAATCTACATTTGTATATTATACATATTATATTAGTACTATATAATAGCTAGTAACTAC
>NW_020868949.1:1307742-1310242 GCF_003789085.1 Penaeus vannamei
TCTTTATTATAATCATAATAATCTTTCTTATCATATAACCGAAAATCGTCCACATGGTAACCGGTGGAATGAATAACGTACAACTCTTTACAACTCTCGTGGGAACGTAAGATGTTAGCTTTAATGTAAATTCGTTAAATCTTTTTGTTAACCGCTGATGCCTGCGACATTGTTGCTTTGAAAACTGTTTCTGATTATATGTTAAACCTGAAATATACACCAGTGTAAGTTTAAACAATGTGATTCGGTATGTTATCTGTGCTGAATTAACATATTTCTGAAATACGAAACCATTTTTAAAATGTTGGTTATACACGTGGTCAGAAAGGAAATGCGTTGTGAAGGAGATTTTGCCATTATCCTTATAGCTACGATGCCAAAAATTAGAAGGGTAGGTAACAATATCCTTACATTAAATTTTCAAGACATCGATTGGTATTCAGAATGTGCATGATCTAATTATTACCATCTACAACTGCAGACGGTGATAATTAGTTTCTTTTTAAAAGCATCAGCTGTTGTCTTGAAGACATCAGGGTCTAAGAAAATCAGCTGACATAAGAGAATGAATATTCTGATATCCCAAATACCACTTGCTCTCCACTACAGGTGTCCGTCAAAACAAACCGACGAATTTTAAGTACTACAGTTGGTAATATGCAGTAAACTATAAAGAGTAAAAAAAGCATGACATCGAAGCTCCAAATATCCCTACAACGATAATGCTGATCTATGTATACATATTGCGTATTTTAGAAATGCCAGTCACTCTACAAAAATAGTTGTTTTGTCTAAAAATAACAAAAATATAATGTATTTCATATTGTTAGTTAAGCATAAGAGTCACAGTACTGAGAGCCAAGACGAGATATACGGAATAAATCATGGTAGGACACGGAATACAGTGAGAATGGCAGAACCTGAGGGAGGCACTTACAGATTATTAGAAATAAAAAAATAATAAGAACCAATAAAAATGGAACTGTAAGATGTCGATATTATGAAAACTAATAAAATGTATTATGATGACACAAAAAATCATTATGTAAACAAAACCACAGTAGAGAATTAAGTCGGCATAGTAAATGAAAATAAAACGAGGGATGCAGAGGGAGAACTGCATGTAAATATCTTGTAGGGTAATTAACTGTGTCTTGGTTAAAGTTTAAAATTCTCTGAAGATTTTTAACCTAAAATTTCACTCGCGAAACTACTTTCATATAAATTTAATCCGATATTGGTAATAATTGCTATTACTTTTTGAAATTGATTTCAGTTGTCTTATATGGAGGCAGCAGAGGAAGGGAAAGGCAAAAGGACAGAACGGAAAAGGGGGTGTTTCGGGAACAGGAAGGAGTGCGAGGGGTTGAGGGCCTTGACTTTCGTACTAGATGATAATACAACAACACGTCTTCGAGACGTCCAAAAGTCAGCAGCGTCTGAGATTCTCCGTTATTACGAGCCTCCTCCCTCCTCCTCTAGCCAGATTGCCCAAGTTTTACACCAGATCTCCGCTCGTCTTAATGAGTGAGATATTTCGTTACTAACCTCTCATCTTGCTTTCATTAGGATTCACACACGGGGCCCCGCTTGCCTCCGAGACCCGAAGCCTCCGAACGTCCGTCGCGACGACTCCTAACCTTACGCTGCCTTGAGATAAGGGTCAATGTAGATGCGTGGAAAATCTAAGGGCTTGAGTCCTTCAGCCTTCCATGCTCAGCTTCTTTGCTTAATTAATTGATTTTTATGATTATCAGCATTTTATTTTGTTAATGCTATGATTAAGAACAAAGTTTTCAACAGTTTATTAGGCGCGCTGAATTGAAGAATGGACTTTGAAAAGACTCAAACTGATGAGAGGCGAACCAGGGAGATGGGGTGCGCTAACTTTTGACAACGATTATTGGGTGAGGAAGTGTGAGGGTTTGTGAGGGTTTGTGAGGCGTGTGGGCGTTTGTGAGGAAGTGTGCGGGTTTGTGAAGGCTTACGAATCTGTATAGGGAACTGCAAGGGCTATGGTAAATTCTGTATACATGTGACATAGTATATGAGCTTGTGAGATTCTGAGAAATAAAAGGTGAGATGCATATAAAAAAAAAAAAAAAAAAAAAAAAAACGGTAAAAAACACGTTCTTTAGATTACAGAGTAGTTCCCCTAAGGTGCGTGTCTTTATTATCCTTTGATAATGTATAAAACTTCTTTGAATTATACAAATGTGGAGTTACGTATGTAAGACGGTGTCATATAATATGAATATTTGTGGAAGCGCGCGTTATTACAGTAGAGTGATTCTGAGTAAATACAAAGACTGTGAATTGAGTACGTGAACACTGATTCAAAAGTTTGACTCTTTAAGAGCAAGGATCTGAGAAAATAAATGTATGTTATTCTTTTAATCGTTTCTCCTCGGTCTAGGGTTCTTCGATAAATATTCTCACTCACCGTTTTTACTTTGATGTTCACTATTATGACTTTCTTTATTTCGGTATATTCATCGAT
>NW_020868949.1:1357742-1362742 GCF_003789085.1 Penaeus vannamei
TAAACAATGGTGAAGTGACGGCAGTGTGTTAACATGAATTATCAAAATAATTACTTTACATTTCTTATAATACTCATTACCTTCTGGTGCTCGTCGTAAGAATATCCCCCAAATCAGCATTTTTTATAATCGGTTAACCCCTCGTTTAGCTCTTTCTCACAAGAAACCCCGTTAGATCAAATAGGTCATCCCCTTCACGTTCCACTGTGCCACACCCCTTTTCTTTCACTTCTCTCGTCTGCACCTGGAAGAGAAGTAGTCGTGCGTGGGCTGTGGGCGGCCACCGGCGAGTACATCAGCGCATCTATTACATGTAATGAAACTCTGCGCCGGCCGTAAGGTCTGGCGAGCGCCACAAACAAACGATGGTGCGAGTGAGTTATTTATCCCTTATCTATGCACATGTCATTACGCATTCATAGCTTGTTTTCCATTACAGTGGACTTGATATTACATACATTTCTTTAGGTAATGGGTTTTGACGTCTGTACATACTGGACACAAGGGGCGAAATCCAGCGAATGTACAGCCTGGATCTAGCAGGGCCATCGCATTATATAGGCCGGGAGGTAAGAAGCCGTTTGCATGTGATAACCGTTGCCGAAGTGGCAACGTTGCATTAACTTCCATGATCGATGTGGCACCGCTGTGCTACAGCATTCCGATTTCTATAGTTCGTTTTTATGTTTCATTTAGCAATCTTATCAACATGCAGCGTTGTTTTTAGGCATAATAGGTATATTTTACGCTGGTGCCATGTACTTATTTCTGTGTTTTCTTCGTTAGACTGCTCATCTTAGGCTTTTTAAAACTATATCATCATCATCACATCATCATCATTATCATCATATCATCATCATCATAATCATCATTCAATTATTAATATTACCAATACTGTTGTTAGTAACATTAATATTATTATCATTATTAATATTATCAATCATTATTTTTTATCATTATCATTATTAATGTACTTACCATTATTGGGATTAACAACAATAACAATAATAATGATAATGATAATAACAATGATAATAATGCTATAGAAATAATAAGTGATAATAATGATAATGGTGATGATAATAAAATAATGATAATTATGATAATGATGATGATAATGATGATAACGATGATGATGATAATAATAATAATAATAATAATAATAATAATAATAATAATAATAATAATAATAATAAAATTAATAATAATAATAATAATAATAATAATAATAATAATAATAATAATAATGATAATAGTAATAATAATAATAATAAGATTGATAATAGTAAAAATAAACTAGATGTACTCAGAGAGCGCATACCTCCGCCATGACAATAGGGTTACTGATACAATAGAAATATTTACACGAATAATTACGTTAAAATCATCTTTTTTCAGGTACACTGGTGGTATATGTTAACATAACCTCCTTAGCGGAGGTGTGAAGGTAATACTAATAATTGGTATTGATATAATCATTTTAAAAAATCCTTGATCTGAATCACCACCAAAATTTACCTCTAGTAAAATTTTCAGAAAAATCTATTCTTGACTTTTCGAGTTACCCTGCTAACCAACGAGCATACATGAAAACGAATAAACGAACAAAAAAACTAACCAACGCGGCTAAAAACATTATGTTTTTAGCCGCGTTGGTTAGTTGTCGGAGGCAATGATGATAATGTTAATGATAATATTTGTTAAAATAGGAATCTCACAGATTCGCGCGCTAGCTCATGTGTCCTTCTTTAATATTCATTTGGTTACTTATCACCCTATTTTATGAAAATTATGTAATTAATAATAATAATGAACAGTATCATTAATATTAACTACATAATTGGTTGATAAAACCGATAACAACAAAAGTGAAGTTATTGTTACTGCTAATACTCTTATTAACACTTAAACCGAACTACTATTATCATTACTACTACTTCAACTATTATTGGTACTGATTTTATGAGTTATATTAAGGTACGTTTTATATACATTATATTACTTTAAAGTGATAGTTTTGTTTTTATCATTTGTTCTATAATCCTCTCCTAAGTCGTTTACATTACATGTATATATCCTTTTCTGTTTCTCTATTTTCTTCCTCCTGGTGTCCCAAGTTTCTATCCTTTCTTCGCTTCCCCATCATTATCTGTGGCAGGAGGCTGAAAAATCTTTTCTTATCATACTCCATCATCCGTTCGCTGACAATATTTCTGACTCAATTTTTCTTTTTCTCGCCTTGAGTAAAGTAGGTGGATTCTTTACCTGACAGAGACCTCAGCTTGAGCGCGGAAGACGGTGAAAGCAAGGAATCCCGCGAAAGAATGTGGAGGAAAGTATGAAAAGTGTGGGAAGGAACGAGGAGGAAAAACAGAAGCACGGCAATACGGTGGAACTTGGCGTTGAGTGAACGGGTAGCGAAGAAAGGGAAATGAGGATAAAGGAGGATGAGAATGTGGGATTGGGAAGATGGAGTAGATCGGATCTTTGATATAGTGAAATCTAAAATAAAAGATCACAAATCCCTTGTAGTTGTAAAGTGAACAAGAAGATGAAGATTGAAAACACATAACATCTGAATTCTGCTCATTGTTATCTGCGAGATAGATTAATAGACAGATAAAATGACAGATAGAGATTGAGATAGATAAATAGGTAGAAAGAAAGAGAGAGAGAGAGTTAAGGTAGATAGATATTGTTTATATATGATGATGAGCCAGATTTATTTAGATTACACAGTCTAACATTCACAGAGCAAAATATTTTATATAAAGGAAATTTTACCGCAAAATGAAAGAGGTTTATTAGGATGTGATGACTCTACGGATATAGCACGCCTGCTGTTTTCCTGCCTGCCGGGACAACCGAAACGCATAATTTTGGCGGCAGGAAAACGATGCAGATAAAAAGGCTGCAACAATACGTCCCATGGTTCATCGACCAACGACTGTATTACGTAGGCCTACCGTGAAAAGGACAGGCAAATACAGTGTGTATATACAACTAAAAAAGGGGATAAATAACCGAATGCACTAACCACTATCTTGGTGCGAAAATATACCAAAGCATAAGCACGACAAATAAAACAACTGCATAGTAATATAAAAATGATGTAGCGAATACCGTCAGCCATGTGCAAACAACCAGGGTTTCAGTATTTTAAAAACGACCAATACTGGTTATAAATGAACAACATAGCATTTTAGTAATTCGCCCCACTCACCCATAAAACAGTTTTCTTTATCCCAAGATAAACTTCTTGAAATATTAGAATAATAGTTCAATAATTCAAAAACTTCCAAAGTAACGATCAAACTAAAAAGGCAGAGAATTAAACAGAATACTAAACAGAACAACGACATGAAAGCAATATCGCCCTGTTCAGAATCATTGGAAAAATAAAGAGAACGAAAACAGATGAAAACTAGCAACAAATCCTTTAAAATCCTCAGAGATGAACATCTGCGGCCCAGAGCCATGGAAGAGTCAATTCGCAAGCAGCTAATCATGTATGATTGCGAATTATTGACGTTAATTTACACGCGTAAGTATCCTAATTATTCGCTAATATCAGTAACTGGAACTGTCTACCTACTGCAATTTTTTTAATTCTCTTTTTGTCTTTTTATTTTGTTCCGCACAGAAATCGGAAGGTGATGTCGACCTATTCTC
Source organism: Penaeus vannamei (assembly GCF_003789085.1). NCBI lineage: Eukaryota > Metazoa > Arthropoda > Malacostraca > Decapoda > Penaeidae > Penaeus > Penaeus vannamei. Next base: position 1,361,415 of record NW_020868949.1, read on the forward strand.
ACGCAAAATGAAAAGGAAATTTGCAACTTCACAACTGCAGGAAGCTCGAGATCCTTTTTGAAGGCGTTCAGCGTGTTGGCTGCAGTAGCGAGGTGTTCGAACGGAATAAGGACGATAAGGAGAAGCTTGTAAATTAAGGATGCTGCTGCTTCGGAGCCAAAAAAAAGGAGGAATCACAAATGAAAGAGGCTAAAGGGATAGCGAGAATGAAAGTATCAAGTATAAATAAACATACTAATAAAACGTATTTAATACGAAAAGCATTAAAGAGCAGAAGTGGTAATGTATTAGAAACAATGAATTACGAAGAAGAGGAAAGTATGAATGAGGAAGAGCAAAGAAGCCTGAAGAGAGATGTAGAAGGTGAAAAGGGAGATGCTCAGATTCTTGCATTCTCTTGTGTTGTGAAAGTTGTAAAGAATATTTTATTTCGCATGAAATGTTATTTACGGCAACCTTTGCTCTTTTCCCGTTGACATGCCTCTAATTCTCCAACTGGACGAATTTCAAACTGTCATTACCTCACCTAATCGAACTAAATACAGCTTTAGCTGTTCGTTGCATACTGACTACAGTATTTCACAACAGGAGTATCCCGAAACCATTTCCAGAGCGTACTTTCCTTTGGTAATTAGTATTGCTAATTGAATTGTAATATCTATTACCTCTGCCTTTATTGTCATCTGCAATATCAATACCAGTTTTTCTGTGTTTTCTCTTGTAGTGCATGACAGTTCATTCATGATTAAAAACGAGGCTTTTCTAGAATCCATTAACACCTACGGAAGACCATCATAACTTTGACGGTGATTTCATTCATTTCTCATTTTTTCACATACATCTGCATCGAAAACAAGCTCACAAACAAACACCGAAACAGGAAATAAAACCCATTCGCCTATATTTATGGTTAGTTTTTGTTTATTCTCTGCATTTTAATGTTTGATATTATCAATGCATGTTTTCTTTAAAAGCCTTGGTTATATTTTTCAATACTAAGCTTTTCCTGTTGCATATTTCCAAATACGTCAATACTGCTTGCAATGTGCATTCGCGTAACTCGCTGTGTGTGAGATCGTGCCTGCATGCGTGCATTTGTGTGTGTGTGTGTGTGTGTGTGTGTGTGTGTGTGTGTGTGTGTGTGTGTGTGTGTGTGTGTGTGTGTGTGTGTGTGTGTGTGTGTGTGTGTGTGTGTGTGTGTGTGTGTGTGTGTGTGTGTGTGTGTGTGTGTGTGTGTGTGTGTGTGTGTGTGTGTGTGATAAAGGTAACATGTATGCACACGAGAACACATTTCCGAGCGCCGACATCGCACTAGAAAAATCCACACC
>NW_020868949.1:1415242-1416757 GCF_003789085.1 Penaeus vannamei
GTATGTATTGGTATATATATATATATATTACATGAACTGACATCGACACACCACACACACACGTATAACACACACAAATAGTTGAGAACTCACACAGAAATATCACCACACAGCTAACGATTACGACACACGCATGCACACCATCGTACAACACACACACACAGTCGAGCACACACACACACACATCAACACACACGACGACACACACACACCACCAGACTCGATCACGACACAGCACCACACACCTACACACGACCACACACACACATATACGCGCACGCGCACCACACATTAGCGACACACACGCATACGATACCACCCTACACGTACACTACGCACACACATGTATTATGTGTTGTTGTGTGTTGTTGTTTCACGCTCACCCTGGGATACACACACCATAAACACACACATCACGTACTGTACAACACGCATACACACACGCATCACACGCACACATATATTTGTGTGTGGGTACAATACGACACAACCACACTGATCGTGCGGCTATACGACATGTAAACACCCACACATGTGCGCATACACACACACACACAAAAAACACAAAAAAACAACACATGATACATACTTACTTTAAAAACCACACATACACACAACACACAGACATCATATACATTAGCATATATGTAACACACACGCAAAGAACACAACGCACACACACACACCATAACACGGCCATTAACACACACACGCGCGCCTAGCGCGTCATACACATAAAGCACACATCACACACACACATACATACAACAGACGCACACACACACACACACTCTGTTATCCCATATCAAAGGAAAGGAAAGTAGGGAAATGCAGTCACGAAGCGTTTAGGATTTTCTTCTTGCTCTCCCAGAGTTTGCGTACTTTTTGTTTATCCTCGGCTCTGTGGGAGGCAGAAAGCGCCTCCCTCAAGATAACCCCTGTCATACCTCGAGTTGTATCCAAGGGCGTTGTGCCCCAAGTAGTCTCTATAGACATCGAGGACAGCTGCAGTGGCGCCATGGACTGCAGCAGCGAATCGTCTGCTATGTTCCCTTAACCGACGATTACTCTAGTGAAAGTTTAGTCGCCGCGTTGGCCTCGTCCGACCTGGAGGATGAACTGGAATTTGCAGCTCAGATGTACAAGGTTATGGGCTTCGTCGTCCAGGAGGACGCTCAGCACCCGCGGAGCGCCGCCCGCGAGAAGCATTCCCCATGGGTGAGCCCTCCTCCATCGACCCTGTACATCGGAGAGGAGGACACCCGGCGATTTTTCCAGCAGGCTGGTAAGGCTGCGGAGAAATTCAATGTGTAGCTGGTCAGGCCCCACACCAACAACCTCGTGGCGCCCTTCCTCATCAAGGGTAAGCAAGAGCCCGCCCGCGCCTCCATCCAGCACATGGTGACTTACTATGCACAGCCAGAGTTAAGTGAGGAATCGATGACGTGGAATTGCAGATTGCCAGGATAGGATTTGCACGCCCCTATGAAGGCCAAGCAGCTCGTCATTTGGCTT
>NW_020868949.1:1421857-1424357 GCF_003789085.1 Penaeus vannamei
GGATACGTCCTCGACCACACATGTTCCAAAGACGAAGATTAACTTCAAATTCGCGCTGCATCACAGCCTCCCGATCTTCAGAGCGGAACAAGGAACTTGAATAAGGACCTGCTTCCGGAGAGAGAGGAAAGCCACGAGTTTTGTTTACAAAATCGAAGGAAAGCGATCCAGAAGACGACGGGCCTGGAAGGGCGCCTCCACGTGTGTCTCTGGCACTGTGCCAAGCGTCTTCCGTCGCCACGACAACCGTGTGGCTGGCCGAGCAGAGCCTTGGCGCAGCGCGGAGGCACAAGAGGAGAGGGAAAAGCGAACTTAAAAGATTTGCGTAAATACGTCTAAAATATTACTTTAACGGACATAGCTGAAGATAATTAAGGAAAAATAGGCGACTATATTTTGATACAGAATGCTGCTTCTAGGTAAATGACTGACTTCAGATGTGTACTTTAAACCGCGACTTTAATTGCATTTCATTTAGCCAACTGCTGAGGAAGATTTTAGACTCAGCGTTATTCATAATGGGCAAAAAAAAAAGCGTTAGATGCTTACAATAATTACATTGTCAACCCATCTTCCAAGTGGGATTTTTTTTTCTTTTTACTTTTTTCTTTTTTTGTTATAATCTACATTAGATATCCGATATTTAGTTATCCGTTTTCTTTCTTCTTCTTTTTCTATTATTTTCCCTTTTGTTTTTTCATCTTATTTCATCTTCTCTTTTACACTTCTTATTTTCTGATTCTTCTTTTTCTTTTTATACTCTTTCCTTCTTCTCTTTCTTGTTCTCCATCTTCTTTCCTCTTCTTTCTTTTTGTTTTCTCTTGCCTTCTTCTCTTGTTTTTCTATGTTTGTTTGTTTGTTTGTTTTTTCTTCTACTTTCTTCTTACATTCTCCTTCTTTCTTTTAATTGTTCTCCTTCATCTCTTTGATTCTTCTTTTTTCTTCTTTTTTCTCTTTCTCCCTATTTTCTTCTCCTTTCTTCTTCATATTCTTCTTCTTTCATCTTTTCATCTCCTTTCTCTTTCCTTCTTGGACCTTCGCCTCTTGGGTCCGAAGCAAATACTGGGCATAGACACCTGTTCTTGCAGATTACGCAGGATAAATATTTTATTTTCAAAGAATATCGTATCTTAGGTGACTGGTGTTGTTTTGCAAATTAGGATTTGGTTAAGACATGGGAACAGATTTGAGAGTGATATGATGGGTGTCTAAGGATAAGATATATCCAAATGATAAGTTTCTCTCTCTCTCTCTCTCTCTCTCTCTCTCTCTCTCTCTCTCTCTCTCTCTCTCTCTCTCTCTCTCTCTCTCTCTCTCTCTCTCTCTCTCTCTGTTGTGTTGCGTGGGATGATATATTTCTTTTATTCTGTTTTTAAAGTATATTAGAGAAACTGTTTTGAAACGGGAAAGCAATTTTTACATTAGAGCAAAATAAAACAATGAAGCATTAAAGAAAATAAAGCTTGAGAAACACGATAAACGAGACTAAAAGTTAGAAATAAATCAAGAAATTAACGATTTGCAAAAGGAAGAAGAAAGTGACAAAGTTCATGAGCATATCATTCATTCCGAGTTAAGCAAAGGATAAAACCACCAATCTGGTCAATTAAAGCTAAAGAGAAGCAGAACTTCCGAAGTGCAAAAGACCAGAACCAAAATTAGAAAAGTAGGAAAGGAAAGTTTTCGCGTACGAATAGCCTGGGTTTTGCAGATAATTCCAGATCGCTCTTGATCCGTTAACAAGGGAAAATGGCAGACCGAGCAAGCATACAGCATGCGATAGTTTCTTCCTCTCCGGGGTCTAGAGCTCAGAGGCGATCGCCAGTCTTAGCACGAGAACTTGAAACATCTGACTGAAAAAGGAAAAAGAAACGTATTAAGCTTGGCTGATTATACCCTAAAATCTCATATCAAAGCAGATTAAATGTGGTGAATGTCTGTTTTCTAGATGAGTTTTGGGTATGAAAGGGTATAAAAATTTCTTCCCACACTGGTGGCGTCTCCGCCTCACCTCTCGAGTAGCTGTAAAGGCGTTGGTTTCAAGTTGGCAAAAGCACTTACATATTTAGGGTCGAAGGCAAAGGATAATTACCGGACTTTAAGGGATTAAACGGCATTATCGTAGATAAAACTGGAGCATATAATTAGAATGACATATACCTGGGTTTCTGGGACGAAAAATATAGATCAGAATACCGTTTTTTCTTCTTCTTCTTCTTCCTTTTTTTTAACAAGTAACGAATAAATATCACGATATTGTTTACGGATCAGGAATTAAGCAGACGAATACTACGAATGCCCACGAAGAGGAGACAAGCGCGTACTTAAAAGGAAAAAAAAGGTCATATTCATAGTCCAACATATCCACACGATATCAAACCGACATAAAACGCTCATTTGCATCTTCATTTTCTACCGTGGTTTGCAGCAACACAGGAAGAAAACTCTAACCCAGTGCCACCTTCAGCGCCGAAGAAGAGAGCCGGGTGATTCGGCGACA
>NW_020868949.1:1431857-1436857 GCF_003789085.1 Penaeus vannamei
CCAAATCTCCCCCGTTTATCCCCTCTTCCCCTCCCTTCTCAGCCAACTCTCTCTTCTTCCCCTCCTTTTTTCCCAACTCTCCCCCTCTTCCCCTCCCTTCCCCCCAACTGTCCCCCTCTCTACCCCCTACCCCCTACCCCCACCCTCTCCCACCACAACAAACACCCCAAACCCTAATAAATCACACACGACTTGCGAGGAAAACTAAGACTCGTTCAGCTTGTGGTCCATTTTTGCGTAGGTCAGGCTGATGACCTCGCTATAAGGATCACGCCAGAGGTCAAGTAAAATAAGTGGATTCTTCGTTTACACAAGGAGTTTTTAAAGTTTCTTGTATTTATACAGGCATTCTTTTCACATACATACATACGTGTGAATATCGCCACACAGATACATATAGTTTTCTCGTGTGTGTCGTTCAATATATCGAAATGAGTTGTGGGAAAATAACCACGAAGATTTTTCTTTAAGTGGAACAAACTCAAAACGGAATAATGCCTCAGAAAATGTCACGAAGATCATGTTTTTTCCAAAGTGGAATAAACAAAAACGAAACATTTAAGGTAAACCAAAATCACATTGCAACCACCGACGAATAAACACCCAGATTAATTGTGCGATACAGCAGGTTATGATTATTTTTTAAATGAAATGAACATTAAAATCTGCGCGTGTTGTGCTCTTGCAAGGACCTCCACCTCGGCGCCTCTTTCCACCAACTGAGGATCTCTGATTGGCCAGTCTTAGATTAGGCCCCCGTCTTGCAGGTGTTCTCACCATGAGTCCTACACAGGCTCTCTCTCTCTCTCTCTCTCTCTCTCTCTCTCTCTCCTCTCTCTCTCTCTCTCTCTCTCTCTCTCTCCTCTCTCTCTCTCTCTCTCTCTCTCTCTCCTCTCTCTCTCTCTCTCTCTCTCTCTCTCTCTCTCTCTCTCTCTCTCTCTCTCTCTCTCTCTCTCTCTCTCTCTCTCCTCTCTCCTCTCTCTCTCTCTCTCTCTCTCTCTCTCTCTCTCTCTCTCTCTCTCATCCCTCCCTCCGCCTCTCTCTCTCTCCCTGGAGAAGTTTTCGCGTTTATTTACCCAGCTTACGGGTGTTCGCGGATCGTAACTTACTTCTTCCACCTGTTATCAAGTTGTTTTTTTGTTTGAAATTGTTGTTGTTTTTTGTATTTACGGACCAAAACTTACTGGATTCACTGTGCGTGTGTGTGTGTGTGTGTGTGTGTGTGTGTGTGTGTGTGTGTGTGTGTGTGTGTGTGTGTGTGTGTGTGTGTGTGTGATATATTGTATACTATTTCACATCCAATATCAGATTTTCTCAACTTTCACAATTCCCGATGTAAAAAAATACACAAATAAAATAAAAATGACGATAACGACAAAAACTACAAGAAAAGCAAAATGAAAAGGAGATTCGACGAGTAAATAGGTTTACAGCGCCGCCGTATCCCATCCGAGCGGTGTGAAAGAGATTTATCCCGTTGGACTGCCCGCCATAAAAGTCTTTTCCGCAATGAAACAAATTATCCAAGTTGTTCGTCTGTGTCCCATTCCTCGCAGTGCAGTCACCTCGTCGGGTTTGGCAGGAAGTGGGTCTTCGTAAAATCCTTAGGACAATAAATACAATTTTCTTTTTAGGATAGGGTCACCTGCCTTTCTCTTGAATATTTTGGTGTTCTTATATTCCCATATTTTGTTTCTTGTTCATTCTACAGGTAAATAAATCCCGTTTATTTACTGTGAGATCAGAGTAATACTACTAACATACTAGTAACACAGTGTTTTTGATAGTGATGGATAAAAGCACACGACGCTCCGCTCTGTAGGATTTGGCAGTGGGGAGTGAAGTCACTAGTTTGTTGACATCTTAAAACAGCCCGAGAGGGAGCCAGCGCGCCTCGGGATGTCTCGGAGGTGGCCGGGGCGCTGTTCATCTGTGATGTTCATGGTTCCCCGGGGCTTAAATAGCCGTAAGAGCGAGCCGTCGACTTGCCGGACCACTGGGCGGCCAAGATCACGGGCTCTCAGAGAAGAGGGGGGGGGGGCTTTCATAGAGCTTTCGGAGAAGAGGGGGTTTCAGGGAAAGGGAGCTTCCATAGAACCGATAGAGGAGAGGAACTTTCAAGGTTGGGAGCTTTCATAGAGCCTCCAAAGAAGGTAGACATTCATAGGACTTTCAAGTAAGAGAAAGCTTTTTAAAGCTTTCAAAGGCAGTGAGTACTCATAGGGGGGAACTTTCATGGAGCCTTCAAGGAGGGAGGGGGGGGATCACAGAGCTTTCTAAGAGTTATAAGAAGGGAGAGCTTTCGTAGAGCCTCAAGCGAGGGGGAAGCGGGGGGGGGGGGATCTTTCAAAGAGCTTTCAAAGAAGGCAGCGCCGTGCGTCCGGCCGTGCTCTTGGCTTACTTATGAGGTGACGCCGTGTAAGGGAGAGCGAAGTCGCGTCGGATGCCTAGCGAGAAATGCAAGCTAGATGCACGCCCTTTGTCCACTGCAAGAAAGCGAATCTGCTTGCATGCAGTTGGTTCCCGTCCTCCCACCCCCATCCCACCCCTGTCTGCTTGGAAGTCTATTCCTCAGCTCTGCCGGCAACCCCAACCTAGATTTGTGTCTCGTGCTCCCCCAGCTCCCAACCTCATTCTTGCTTTACCCCCTCCCCAAACCCTGCCCCTCCTTCCTTCCCTCCTTACGCGCCTCAACTCTATCATTTTATTAACTTGCTCTTTTATCTCCCCTTCCCTTCTTAGCCACCTTCCCTCCCTCCCTTAAACCGAAACGCATCCCTCCGCCCCTTCCCTCCCCTCCCCTCCCCTTCCCTCTCTCCCTCCCTCGACCCCATCCCATCCCTTCCCTCCCAGCCCTCCCCTACCTTTCCCTCCACTCCACTCCCCCCCCCCCCTCTTCCTCACCACTTCATAGCGTTTGGCAAGGTTCTCCTGAGCGCGATGATCCGGCAGAGTGCTCTCCTCCTTGGTCTAGCTTCACGAGGGTATTTGTCTCAAATGGCTCGCTTTGTGGAACGTTATAGAAGCCCTATCTTATAGCTAAACGTTTTTTTTCTCATTCTTCGTCTTAAAATTACTCGGTTTATAGAATATTATAATGCCCTACTTTATAGCTAAACGTCTTTTATCTTAAGAAAAAGACTTGGTCTCCCTCCTTCTTAAAATTACTTGGTTTATAGATCGTTATATTAGCCCTCATTGTAGCTATTTTTTCATGAAATTATTTGGCTCATAGAACTTTATACAACCATACATATATATATATATATTTTTTTTTATTCCTCCTCTAAAAATGACTCGGTTTGTGGAACATTACAGTGCCATACTAAATACCTTAGCGTTATTTGTTCTATTTAGCCCGGTAGATGGTTCAGCTCTTCTGAAAGATTTATGTTCCTCCCCATTGCACACCGTAAGATTATAATCACGATCTGATTACAGAATAACTCTGATCAATTAAGGCTCCCTAAACCAGACACATACCTTGCTCCTCGACCTGTTTCGCCGCAATTGCCCCCGAGTGATTTCCAAACAAACACAAGGTGTTTAAATCCTTTTTAATCTCTCGGGGGTTAGAGCTTCCGAAGCGAGAACCTCACCACAACTCAGCTCCTCTTAAACCGACAAATCCGAACGGACAGCCAAAAGGAAGGGTTCGGATGAGACGGATACGAAGACGGGATCGGAGCATTGATTCGGGGTTCGTCTCTGCGCTTCGTCTGGAGATCAGCTTTGGTTGTTGTTGTTATTTTGTTGGTGTGTGTGTGTGTGTGTGTGTGTGTGTGTGTGTGTGTGTGTGTGTGGTGTGTATTACTTTTTTAGGGGGTGGAGGGGGGGACTATTGTAGTTGGTGTTTGTGGTGTTGTTCTTATTAGCGGTGATGGCGTTGTAGTTGTTGGTGTTAGTGGTGTATTTATTGTCTTTCGTTCAGGTTTTGTGCGTATATTGGGTCGCACGTTGATGTTATACCCCAATACAGGCTTTGCTATGTATACGGAATCATAAATCATTACTACACAGTGTAGTGTAGTGACCAATAATATAGGATTTCCTTTAACAAACTATACATACAAGTGTCGAATGCCCTGGTGTCGGTACAGAAGGTCTTGACACCGAGATGGCACCGCCTTGCCACCGACTGTCTGGCATCTACAGCTGTTGTTGGCGCTGATTGCGTCTCCCGGAGCACCTCCCGCCGCCTTTTTGCTGCGAAGAATCTACCCAAAAAAGAGCTAGGGGTGTTAGAGCGAGGAATAAATGAGAAAGAGTAATGAATTCAGAGAGGCAAGGAACAGGTTGAAATACAAATGTTAAAAATCGAGAAAAACAGACAATACTTAAACTCAAAAATGAAAAGAAGACAATACCTAAACTCAAAAATGAAAAAATCCATTCGCGGTATTCGTATAAGCACACCATCGACTTACTGAATTCCCACACGGCAGAAATACAATAGTGAATTACGCATGAGTTGAAGCGTTCTCGGAGAATAAACTGCAAAATTATTCCTGGAAGCAAAAGCGAGGTGCGAATGATCAAACAACAGCAAGAGAAGCAATCGAAAAACAAACAAATGGACTTGAGGTATACTTATTTTGTTTCTGCCTGTGAGTTGCCTGTTGGCAGCTCCTTGGCCGGGTCTTATTTGGGCCTTAGCCGGGCACTGTCATATTAACCGTCTCTCTCTCTCTCCTCTCTGTTCCTCTTTCTTACTTTATCGTTCTTTAGCTCTTTCTTTTCATCTCTTGCTTTCTCTCTTTCACTCTCTTTTCATTGTTTATCTCTTTCTCTTTCTATCTTGCTTTCTTTCTTCCTCCCCTTTCTCTGATTCTTCCACCCTCGTCTCTCTCTCTCTCTCTCTATCTATCTATCTCTAACTATTTGCGACTGTTGCTACTTTTCTTCTCGTATCTTGGTGTTCTTTCATTATTAGATTGTTATTGGTTACGATTTTATAGTCAGTCATTGTTATTTAATTATCGTTATTGTTATCACTATAG
>NW_020868949.1:1451857-1456857 GCF_003789085.1 Penaeus vannamei
CTATCGGTTAGCCTGTGTACCCTTTGATATGTGTCTGCTAATCTAGGAAGTGTATATCTTCTATCTATCTATTTGTATGTGTACTATCTACTTTTTCCATGTATACTATCTACTTTTTGTAGTCTACTATCCGAGTGCTTTTATATGTTTAAAAACTATCGTTCTTGTTATGTGTCTACTATCCTTGACACTTGTTAATGGAGAAAGTGATTTTTAAGTCTATTTTAATAATGTCTATTACTAGCTTTTTATAAGGACCTATCAATGGATGATAGTGACACAGGTAAGTGGTACGTACTCTGACAGAGCGAAAATATAGTAGCAAAAACAGTCGAAAAAGTCGGACACTTTTTTTAAAAACGATCTGAATTCAAAAACTCGCAATTTTGAGTGGGTTTTCGTAATATTAGCAAGAAGTTAATAAAGTATTTCTTATCTATTTAACGTTATTTGCTTCCACTAAGTTGATGGTTGTTTGGCGTTGGGGATGTGGTTCGTGACGATAGCATCCGCAGAGAAAGTTGAGGTTGGTGATCTTTATCGACACTTTTTCAATCTTATTTCATTTTTTGTCATCTTTCTCCTATCTAGGAATAATATTGGGTTTTAAAGAAATGTCACAGGTATAATATTTGTTTTGTAGATTAAGTGAAGATAGCTGGCAAGACGAGTTTCGAGGAACTGGCGGGACAGATGAAATAGGAAGCGAGCGAGAGAAAGCGGTATAGAAGAAGTGAAAAGGAGTGAGTGATAGAAACGAGCGGCGGCGAAGCTGGAGGCGGGATGAGGGATGAGAGAGGAAGGGAGATGGATGGGAGAGGGGAGAGAGAGAGAGAGAGAGAAGAGAGGGAGAGAGAGAGAGAAAGAGAGAGACGAGAGAGAGAGAGAAGAGGAGAGAGAAGTGAGAGAGAGCTGGAGACGGAGAAAAGGAGGAAGAAGAGAGTGAGAAGAGAGAGAGAGAGAGAAGAGAGAGAAGGAAGAGAGGAGACAGACATGACAGGACTAAGAGCAGACAGACGAGGACAGGAACAGACAGGAGTGAAGAGGAGAGTGAGAAGGGAGGAAGGACATAGAGAGAGAGAGAGAGAAGAGGAAGGAAGGGGTGAAAGGGAAGAGAGAAGAGGAGAGGAGAGAGAGAGAGAGGAATGAGAGAGGAGAGAGGAGAAAGAGAGAGGAGAGAAAGACAGGAACAGAACTAGGGAGCAAACCACCAGAGGAGGTAGTGAAGCAAAGACAACGATGAGTGAAGGCGTGAAAGAGAGATAGGAAGAAGAAGAAAGGAGGAGTGAGGTAGAAAAGAGAGAGGGAAAGAGAGAGAGGAGGAGAGAGACGAGAAGGGAGAGGCAGAGGGAGCCAGAGGGGAGAGAGAGTGTTGAATAGATGTGTAAGATGTATTTCTGTACAAAGTAGAGTGTCCATGATGTATGTCAAAATAGAGGTGTGCTAGGCCGTCGGTTGGACAAAAGTATACCACAGAGTACTATGGTGAGCGCAGTCGAAGGAGTCGAAGGAGGGACAGCCCAGGACCCAGTTGGGAAGGATTTTAAATTCATCTCAGAACAAAGAATTTGTTGATTTCTGTGAAGCGTATTGGCTATTAGTAGTACTGAGGCTTAGTCTAAAAGGGGCCAAATCACTCATAAAATACAGAGTACGAATAATGTTTTCACTTATAATCCTGAATCAGATCATGCCGATGATTGAAACAAAAAAATGAAAAATTCAGTTAATGGATATGGATGAAAAAATACATATAATACTCGCAATCCAGTAGCACGTTGGTTAAAAGGGATATACTGCATTCCGACCTTTCAAATTATAACTTTCATGAAAGCAACGCAAAATATACTTTATGTCGAATTAGATGTGATGAGGGGCTTGTAGCTATTGGAGACCAATTGAATAAGTACAATTCACAACTCTGAATTAGTATACATAACATGATGGTTGAGAAAATGAAATACAGAGACAGGAGTCCTTCATCTTTCTACTTAGAACCTTTTGCACAGATGATGGAAACTGGGCCATGCATTTGCCAGAGATTAGTTCCTGGAACTCCGGAGGTGTGGGATGAACTGGTAGGCGGCACGCTGAGATGTGATAGTTAAGTGGAGTCCGTTGGAGGGGGAGATGTTGATGGCGTGAGCTCATGGCTCACCCAGCACCGATAGAGTTTGGTGAGGAACGAGTGGTGTGCGATGGGATATCATGTCTACAAGAGTAGAGCGAGAATTAAGGAGCTGAAAAACTGCTCACAGAGGCGAGCCAGGAGAGATAGTGAGCATTAGTACATAGGCTGTTAGAGGTGTTGGACTTTTCACTTGTGCTGTTTGTTTTTTTGTATGTGGTACTGAGCCCGATTCTGGATCGAAGATTTAAAGTTCTTGGGATGGCAAATCACGTGAGCAGAGACTTGCACTTTTGTCCTCAAGATCAAGGAAGGAAGGAATTCGATGTGCGGTATCGAGAGCAGTTTATAAGGCAGCACGTCTAGCCTGAATACGTGTTCCATGAGCATGTTGAATGAGCAGGTATCATGATGACAGTATTGGTGCTAAGACAAATGCAGAGAGAGAAAATGGTAGGAAGAATCATCCTTCGTGAGGGCTCGGAAAGGTGAATATGTTGTGTGTAACAAAGTATAACATCTAGTCTTCACTTTTTTTCATGGACAGCACAAAAGTCAATGTTTTAACTAAATTATTCATAATGTAAAGGCGTAGCCTAGGTCAACCAAGTTTAAGCCTGGTCAGGTTACCTTCACTCTTGAAAGAATGACAAACGAAAGAAACGCAATACAGATCAAAAATAGTAACATCCCTTTATGCAACTTGTGGAACCACGAGCGCCACTAATACCACTGCTATCTTTCAACAATGGCTCTGTAAGCGTAATACTTATTTCCAGAAACATCGAAACGAAAGTGAATTACCTGACAGAAGCACCTCTCACCAGCAGTTGTATCTCCGTTTGGGCTCTTCTTAACCCCATACCAAATCGCTGTGCAAGTCTGAAAAGACACTGCCAAAAGGACAATCACCCATGCAGAAGTCCTCGACCACATCATGACTCGTTTTCATCCACTCGCGACACTCGAGAGAACTGATACTGAATCCCGGGACTGAAGGGTGGACGGTATATATCACCTCCCCGACGTGACTGTCATGACTGATCACTTCTGCCGAACTCGCCCCTTGCATCAGCTGAACCGTAGCACGCATGATGTAAACACTATTACGCAAAGTAAACAAGTTCCTCTTTTACGCACAATATTTCTCATATCATGGCTCAGTTTTTATCCTAAGAGAGAAGATATACGTCACATTCTGATTCAATGTACCAATTCAAAATCATTTGCAAAACATTTGACAATTGTGGAAGGAAAGTACAAATTATATAGATAAAGCGGAGTAATACACGAAGAACCATCTACCTGACGTGTACTTGTGAGAGCCGCAAAATTTAACTGAAGATAATGCTATCGTTGCTAAGGTTATCCTTTATTTCGCATGAAGTTTAATTCATGCAGGAAAAATGAAGTCATTCAGTTAGTTACAAGTAAATTATAATTTGATAGACAAAACAATTATTGCGAAAAATTTCATCATCCTACCAGAAGAGAGTACATGAACTCATAAAATCTGTTTTACTTTTGATTGTTTATAATATCTATAAACATCATTGTTTTTAGTATTGCATTTATTACCTTTATCTTCATTGTCATCTTTATTGTCATTGTTATTGCCATTATTATCGCTATGGCCACTATCATATCAGCAACAATATCATTCATCATCATTATTGTTGTTGTTATTATCATTATCATCATTATTGTTGTTGTTATATGCATTATTCATATTTGTTATTATACCTCAATTATGTTATTACCATAGTTGTTTTTGTTGTTAACATTATCATTATTATCATGATCATCACTATTATTATTATGATCATCATTATCAGTAATATCACTATCATTAACTTGTTTATTGTTATTTTATTATCATCATTATTATCTGTATTATCATCTCTATTATTACTACTATAAAAAAATCACTTTTATCATTATTATTATCTTCTGTATGCATTTCTATCATTATCATTGCTATTAATGTATTCATCATCATCACCATTATTATTATTACTACTATTATCATTATCATTATGATTAACATTATCATCATTATCAGTATTATCATTACTTTTATCACTTGTTATCATAATCAATATTTACATTATCAATTTAGTTATTTCAGATATGTTATTATCGTCATTGATATCATCTTGAATCAGATTATCATTTACCATCACCATGCCTATTACTATCATATTGTTAGTTCTATTAGGATCGTATTATTATTTGATTTCCACTGTTTATCATTATGCAAATGTTATTTAGTTTGTCGAGTATCATTGTTTACTGTATTCAGTCATTATCAATATTATCATCATCTAATTATTATATTTATCTTCCTCATTACATATTATTTTTTCTACATTCATTTCATCGCTATGGGTCATCAAGTATCATCATTATTGGTTGCATTTGACTATCATATATTGTTCATCCTGAATCCAGTCTTATTACAATCATTATCATTATCATACTTGTATTACCCATATGCACGCATTGTCATAATTTTCTCATCATATTTTTAATTCATCTTTCATCACGATTCATACTATCATCTCTACTTCACTATTTCATCAAATCACTACCCTCCCCCCAAAAAAAAAAAAAAAAAAAAAAAACATGCGAACACACAGTAACATAACAATGTACTAGGTCTAAGCACTGTATCGTGTGGACAGACACCTACAAACAGAGCCAGAGAGCCGGACAAGCAGGCAAGCGAAGGGAGGGAAAGGGAGGGAAAGCGAGAGCAAGCAAGCAGGACGTGACATAATGGCCTGTTCCATCACGGCGTCCTGTTGCGAGGGTGGAGAGGAAGAGGCTGATGACAGACAGATGGAGAAAGGAAGGCGATAGCTTGGGAGAT
>NW_020868950.1:10140-25140 GCF_003789085.1 Penaeus vannamei
AATTTAAAAATACATTTTTTTTGGAACAAAAGAAATGGACCTTTGGAATCAAAAATATATTTGGGGAAAATGCATAATCATTGGGGGCTTGTCAAGTTTTGATTCAAACTTTTACGGGACAAGTTTTTTGGATAATTTTTCATTTCAAGAAAAAATGCAACTCCTGGTATGAATAGATGACATAAAAAATAGATGTATACAATTGGACTAAAAAGATCATAGATTATAATTGATTTCTTAATGATTTGTGTCCCGCCAATTTTCCACTAACAACATCATTAATCAATCATTATTCATAACAACATCATTATCATCATTATCACTAACAACATCATTTATATCATTAATGATTAAATACTAAAAACTATTACTATCAGATTCAGGACTGTTATAGTGATTGTTATTGTTATAGCTTTTTGTTTATGCTGTTGCTACAGCTGTTGTTTTGACCAGGATGAATGGCGAAAGGCTCATCAGCACAACTGGAGGGAGGTGTCATTGTGCGTCCGATCAATAAAAAAAAAAGAAAAAGAAAAGAAAAGAAAAAGAATAAGAAAAGGAAAGGAAAAGAAAGAAGAAAAGAAAAGAAAGAAAAGAAAAGAAAAAGAAAAGAAAAGAAAAGAAAAGGAAAGAAAGAAAAAAAAAGAATAAAAACATGGTGTTATTTTGATGACGTCACAAAAATCTACGGGATGCTTTGTGTAATAAGGTCGATCATGGTCTCTTCATTTTTTTTTTTTTTTTTGAAATGATGGAAAATAATGGTATTTTAATGGTTATTTTTCAACCTGAACAATCATCAAAACAGACGCCAAATGAACACTCCTCGTGATGCTAGCTTGATCTAGCCTTCCACCGCAGGATGAAAATAGCTGATATTAACACTATCTTTATTAATTTATTTTATTATATATATTTATTATATTTATTCATTAATATCTCCTATTTATTTAGTTAACACTATTTTATTATTTTATTTATTATATATATTTATTATAAGTGTATTTAATTAATACTGCTCTATTTATTTAATTAACACTATCTTTATTATTTTATTCATTATTATATTTATTATATTTATTTATTAATCTCTATTTATTTAGTTAACACTATCCTTATTGCTGTATAGATACTAAATGATAGTGATGATAAGGTGATCAGAAGTGGAGTCAGCCTCGAAAAATGGGCGGGGGGACGCAATGCAGAGAAGAGGAGAGAGAGAGAGAGAGAGAGAGAGAGGAGAGAGAGAGACGAGAGAAGAGAGAGAGGAGAGAGGAGAGAGAGAGTAAGAGAGAGAGAGAGAGACAGAGATCAGAGACAGAGACAGAGACAGATTAGATAGTAGACAGAGGAGAGAGAGAGAGAGAGAGAGAAAGAGGAGAGAGAGAGAGAGAGAGAGAGAGGAGTGAGAGACAGAGAAGCAGAGACAGAGACAGAGACAGAGACAGTATAGATAGATAGACAGAGAGAGAGAGAGAGAGAGAGAAGAGAGAGAGAAGAGAGAGAGAAGAGAGAGGAGAGAGAGAGAGAGAGAGAGAGAGAGAGAGAGAGAGAGAGAGAGACATGATAGGATAGAATAGAGGAACGAGAGAGAGAGGAGAGATGAGAGAGAGACCTTGTTCTCTTGTGGCAAAGCGCCCTTCGTAAAGCTTGAAGTGGAACGCTCTTTTCTTCGTACAATATATTTTTATTTATCATGACTTGTCCAAATCCAGGCGCGTTGCTTAACTTGAAACTAGGCACGTGCGAGAATACTCTCATTATGAAAAAGTTTTTATGTTTGTTTTATTTTTTTTGATTATTTATCTATTTTTGTTTTATCATTATTTGGTTTTCCTAATTTTAGAGAAAATTCTCATGAACCAGAGCTTTGAGAAGTCAGGGGATCCGAACCCCACCCCCCCCCCGTGGATCTCGCCACTTAATGGTGATAATGATATGATAATGGATGATGAGGACGATTATCAATAATGTTGATATTTGATGATGAGGATAATGATGACTCAGTGAATGATAATATGAGAAATCATAATAAATGATAATGTGAATGGATACTGTAATAGTAATAGTAATAAAAGAATAATAATAGATTGAAAAAGCAGTAACAATGAGTGATTAATTATGGCTGATGATGAGATAAAGTGATGATAAATAGGTAGCAATATATATAATAACTAATAATGATGATCAATAATAATATACAATAATAATATAGGTAATGATAAATGGATGATACAATATAGATATAATGAAATTAATAGTAATAAGTAATGATGAGATAATAAAAGCATAAAAGTAACAATGTATATAATAATGATGAATAATAATAATGATAATAAATGATAACAAATGTGATGATGAGAATGATAATAATAAAATAATAATGATGATAATAATATTAATAAGTATATATATAATGAATAATAATAAATAATGATAATAATAATAATAATAATAATAATATAATAATAATAAATATAATAACAAATATAATGATAAAATAATTAATAACAACAACAACACAACACTAACAACAACATGAATGATAACAGAAATAACATCAACTATACGCAAAAAATATAACCATACGATGAACATTAACGAAAACCGTAAACAACAAAACCAAATCCGACAAAAAACGACCGTATTTGCGAACGGAACACCGGAAACGTTCGGATCCCATCGTTTTGACTTCGTATTTTCGTAAGAATTTCCCCGCGTTCGAAAGGATGAAAAGCAAGAGCAAAATCACATTTCGCTGAGTTGGTGATTTGTTCGGAAATGGAAGAAACGATGGTATAGATCAGATCATCGTATTCATGAGAATGAGGGATTGGAGGAATTGGAGGAAGAAAGGGAGAACGAGAGAGAGAGAGAGAGAGAGAGAGAGAGAGAGAGAAGAGAGAGAGAGAGAGAGAGAGAGAGAGAGAAGAGAGAGAGAGAGAGCGAGAGAGAGAGAGAGAGAGAGAGAGAGAGAGAGAGAGAAGAGAGAGAGAGGAGAGAGAGAGAGAGAGAGAGAGAGAGAGAGAGAGAGAGAGAGAGAGAGAGAGAGAGAGAGAGAGGAAAAATAAAGGGACGAACGTTTCCGGCGGTAAACACACCGAATCGGATGCGTTCGATTGCGATTTTGCGTGAAAAAGGAATTGTTTTGACTGAGGACGGAGGAGGAGGAGGAGGGAGGAGAAGAAGGAAAAAAGGGAAGAAAGGAGGAAAAAGGAGGAGAAAGAAGGAAAAAAGGAGGAGAAGGGAGAAAAGGAGGAGAAATGAGGGAAAGGAGGAAAAAAGAAGGAGAAAGAAGGAAACAGAGAAAGAAAGGAGGAAATAGAGGAGAAAAAGGAGGAAAAAAGAGGAAAGTGGGAGAAAGAAGGAAAATAGAGGAAAAAGAGGAAAAAAAGAGAAAAGGAAGAAAGAAATAAAAAAAAAAGAGGAGAAAGAAGGAACAAAGAAGAAAAAGTGGGAGAAAGAGAGAAAGAGAGAGAGAGCGAGAGGGAGAGAGAGAGAGAGAGAGAGAGAGAGACAAGAGAGAAGAGAAGAGAGAGAGAGAGAGAGAGAGAAGAGAGAAAGAAAGAGAAAGAGAGAGAGAGACATAGAGATAAAATTATTTCTTTCGAACTGAGAAGGAAAAAGATTGGCGTACTCGGACAAGTAATATAATTTTGACAAAAGAAATGGACCTTTGAATCAAAATATATTTGGATGATAATCATTGCCTTGTCAGTTGATTCAAACTTTACGGGACAAGCTTTGATAATTTTCATTTCAGAAGAATCAACTCCTTGGTATAAATAGATGAATAAAAAAGATGTATAAATTGACTAAAAAGATTATGAATTTTTTTTTTTTTTTTAATATTTTGAATTGCTTTTAATGATTGTCGACTTTATCAATAAACGAAGAAACTTGATTATCTCTTTATCTGTCTGTGTTTGTTTTGTTGTCTGTCTATCTGTCTCTGACTGTCCGCCTCTCTCTCTCTCTCTCTCTGTTCTGTCTGTTCTCCTCTCTCTCTCCTCTCTCTCTCTCTCTCTCTCTCTCTCTCTCTCTCTCTCTCTCTCTCTCTCTCTCTCTCCTCTCTCTCTCCTCTTCTCTCTCTCTCTCTCTCTCTCTCTCTCCTCTCTCCTCCTCCCTCCCTCCCTCCTTCCATTCCGTCCCTCTCCTCCTCTCTCTACTCATCTCTTTCTCCTCTTTCCCCTTTCTCTCCCTCTCTCTCCCATATACACCCTCTCTCCCTAATATTTCCATTTCCTTTTCTTCATTTTTTTTTTATAAGTGGACTGAGTTCACTTACTGTAATATAACTTGATCCAGCTTAAACTAGCCTTAAGTAACTCTATCCCAGCCAATTCAGCCTACTCTGATTAAACTAACTGAGCTCCGTGGACCTTAGGCTCTCGCTCTGGTCGTAGCTATCTGATTGTCTGTCTGTGCGTGTCTGTCTGTGTCTTTTTTTTATTCTCATCTTATTCTCGTCTCTGTCTGTGTTTTCTGTTCGGGATGTTGTCTCTTATTTTGTTTTTTTGTTTTGTTTGTAATGTTCTGGTTGTTGTCTGTTTCTGTGTCTTTGTCTGTCTCTGTCTGTCTCTGTCCGTCTGTCTGTCTGTCTGTCTGTCTGGTCTGTCTGTCTCTCTCTCTCTCTCTCTCTCTCTCTCTCTCTCTCTCTCTCTCTCTCTCTCTCTCTCTCTCTCTCTCTCTCCCTTCCTCCTTCCTTCTCATCATCGTCCTCTCTTATCCACATCTCACACCCCCCTCCCCCACCACATCACCCAACCACACCCATCTCCTCACCCCCCCTCACCCCCCCCCCCCGCCACACACGGACGAACATGTATTTTCACTCCCCTTCTTCTACCTCCCCCCCCCCTACTCCGACCCCCCCCCCCCCAACTGCACTATTCATCGGACTAATAAATACAGAAAAGGAGGAGAGTGGGGGGAGGGGGGTAAGGAGAAGGGGTTGTGGAGGGAGAGAGAAAGAGAGAGAAGAGAGAGAGAGAGAGAGAGAGAGAGAGAGAGAGAGAGAGAGAGAGAGAGAGAGAGAGAGAAGAGAGAGAGAGGAGAGATGAGAGAGAGAGATATAGACAGATAAAGAGAGAGAGAGAAAGAGAAAGAGAGAGATGTGAGAGAGAAAAGAGAGATAAAGAAAGATAAGAAAAAAAAAGAAAGAAAGAAAGACGAGAGAGAAGAGAAAGCGAGAAACAGAGACAAACAAAACAAACAAACAAAACAAAATAAAGAAAACACAAGAAAAAAAACAATAGGATAAAAGTTAGCAGCAATGAAGAGAGAGAGAGAGAGAGAGAGGAGAGAGATGAGAAGAGAGAGGAGAGAGAGAGAGAGAGAGAGAGAGAGAGAGAGAGAGAGGAGAGAGACAGAAGAGAGAAGAGAAAGAAAGAGATGGAGAGAGATAGAGAGAGAGAGAAAGAAAGAAAGAGAGAGAGAGAGAAGAGAGAGAGAAGAGAAGAGAAACAGAAACAAAACAAACAAACAAACAAACAAAATAACAGAAACACAAGAAAAAGCATGAGGGAGGAAGGGAGAAGAAGAGAGAGAGGAGAGGAGACAGAGAGAAGAGAAAGAGAAGAGAGAGAGAGAGAGAGAGAGAGAGAGAGAGAGAGAGAGAGAGGAAGAGAGGAGATGATGAGAGAGATGATTGCAGACGAAATAGCAACCAGGCTATTAAGTAATTGCTAGAGTATGCCCGCCATGCAAAATACCAATCTCACGCACTGGCATGGTCGGTCATTATACACGATGTTGAATAATTGGCGCTGCATAGAGAGAGGAAAGGTGGGGTGGGGGGTGAGGTAGGGTGGGGGGTGGTGGGTGGGGTGGGTGGGGAGTCTGGGTAGAAGGGGGGAGGGGGGGGAGGGAGGAGTGAAGCAAGAGGAAGGAAAGAGGAAAGAGGGGAAGGAAAAAAGGGAATTTTGAGAAGAAGGAGGAAGGGGAAGAAGGGAAAGAGGGGAGGGGAGGGACAGAAGAGAGAGGAATAGGAAGTAGGGAAGAGGGGAAGGAGAAAGGAAAAACGGAGGGAAAAAAGAGAGGAGGGAGGAGAAGAAGCAAAAAGTTGGAAAACAGGGAAGAAAGGGGAAGGAAAAAAAAAGAGAGATAGGTAAGAAAGGGAAGAGGAAGAGGAAAAGGAAAAGAGGAATGGAGGAGACCGAAGAAGGATGAGAGGAGAGAGTGAAAGGGAAAGGGAAGAAGTAAAAAAGAGGAGAGAGGAATTAGGAGAGAGGAGAGACAAGCAAAAACAGAGGAAGGGAAAGAAGAAGAAGGAAGAGAAGGGAAGGAGTTAAAAGAAAGAGAAAGAGGGTGGAAGGAGAGAGAAAAGGGGGATCGTCAGACAACGAAGAGAAGGAAGGAAAAGGAGAAAATGGAAGAGGAAGAAAAAAAAAGAAAACATGAGAGAAAGGGAGAAGAGCTAAAGGGGACAAGTGAAAAACAAAAAGAGGAGAGAAAAAGGGAAACGAAAGGGGAAGGGGAGAGGAAGTGGTTAGAGGGAAAGAGTAGGGGAGGGAGGGGGAGAGGTGGGGGAGTCACAGTATGGGGAGGAGGGGATGGATGACGTATGCTTGTGTGAAGTCACTGAATGGAAATTTTTTTTTCCTTTTTACTTTATTTTTTTTTTGAAGGGGGGTGGGGTGGGGGTGGATAATATGCTCTGTGAAATATGGATTTGTGTTGAGTATGATGGAGTTGAACGTAAGGCTCGTTTGTAGTTTTTTTTTTTTCGTTTTAACTGCGTGTCATGTGAATAATACATGCACATACAGCACGTATGCTTGCAACCACATACAGACATACACACAACACCAGCATAACTCTGTTGTTGTCTGTCTGTCTGTTGCGTCTGTTTGTCTGTCCTGTTTGTTATTGTTGTCTGTTTGTCTGTCTGTCTGTCTGTCTGTGTGTCTGTGTCGAGTCCTCTGTCTGTTGTCTGTCTATTCTTTCTTTGTCTTCTGTTTGGTTTATTTGTTTGTCTGTTTCACACTCTCTCACTCTCGCACACACACACACACACACAACACACACACCACAAACACACAAATCCACTACTCCACACCCTCTATCCACACACACACATCCACCCTTCCTTCCCCCCCCCCCACCCACCCAAGATGCAATAAAAATAAATTGCATCTCAACAAAAGACAGCAGGAAATTTAATCAAAAGAAAACCTCACACCGTTCCCCCCCCCCCTCCCCCTCTAAACCCCGTCACATACCCCTCTTCTCCCCTTCCCTTTTCCCTCCCCTCTCCTACCCCTCCCTCACCCGTCCTTCTCATTCTCCTCCTCCTCCCTCCTCCCTCCACCTTCCCTCATCCCTTCCTCTTCTCCCCTCCCCCCTTCTCCTATCCGTATTTCCCCCTTTCCCTTCCCCTCCCTACTTCCCCCCCCCAGTCCTTCTAATTCTCCACCTCCCCCTCCCTCCCCTTCCCCCTCCCCATACCCTTTTCCCCCTCTTCCCTCCACGTTTTTCCCCGCACATTCCTCCTCCCCCCCCCTAGTCCTTCTCATTCTCCTCCTTCCCCCTCCTCCCCTCTCCTTCCCCACCCCCACAGTCCTTCTTAATTCTCCTCCTTCCCCCCCTCCTTCCCCCCTCCTCCTCCCATCCCGTTTTCCCCCTCCTCCCTCTCCCTCCCCCACCCACAGTCCTTCTAATTCTCCTCCCTTCCCCTTCCTCCCCCTCCCTCCCTCCCTCTCCCCCTCCTCCCCTCCCCCCCCCCCAAGTCCTTCTAATTCTCCTCTTCCCCTCCCTACTCCTCCCCCCTCCTCCTTCCCTCCCTTCCCCTCACTCCCCGTTCCCACCCCATCCTCTAATTCTCCCCTCCCTTCCCTTCCCCCCTCTCCCCCCTTCCCCTCCTCCTTCCCTCCCTTCCCCCTCCTCCCTTCCCCCACCCCCAGTCCTTCTAATTCTCCTCCTCCCCCTCCCCCCCTTCCCATCCCCCTTCCCCCCTCCTCCCTTCCCTCCCCCCAGTCCCTTTCTCCTCCTCCCTCCCTTCCCCCCTTCCTTCCCATCCCCCCTCCTCCCTTCCCCCTCCCCCAGTTTCCTTCTAATTCTCCTCCTTCCCCCCTTCCCTCCCTTCCCCCCCCTCCCTCCCTTCCCTCCTCCCCCGTTTCCCCCCGCACATGTTCCGCTCACTAGGGAAATTACCCCTAGATTATTCACATTCAGCCGGCGTCCATCGGAGCGAGAGGGAGTCGCTGCCGCTAAATATCGACGGAGTGAACCTATTTCGAAGATCTGAACGAAATAACCAGTGACGCCACTCTCCATTTATTTTATAGATATACCCATTATAGATATATCCATATTTAGTTCGATTATCGAAATAAAGTAATTTATTAGATATATCCATTATTTATTCCATTATCGAATACTAAGTAATTNGGATGCGAGGAGTGAGAGAGGAGGAGAGAAGGAGAGAGAGGAGAGAGAATGAGGAGAAAGAGAGAGAAGGAGAGAGAAGAAGAGAGAGAGAGGAGGAGAAGAGAGCGAGAGAAGACGGGAGGGGGAGAGGGAGAGAGAGAAGAGAGGAGAGAGAGAGAGGGAGAGGAGAGGAGAGTGGGAGGGAGAAGGGGGAGGGGGGCGAGAGGGAGAAGGCAAATAGAAAGAGGAGAGGGAGGGAGACAAGAGAGAGAGAGACGAGAGAAGGGGACGAGAGAGAGGGAGAGAGAGAGGAGGAGAGAGGAGAAGAGAGAAGAAGGAAGAGCAGAGAGAGGAGAGGAGAGAAGAGAAAGAGAAGAGAAAGAGGAAAGAGAAAAGAAGAGAAAGATGAGAGAGAGGAGAGAGAGAGGACGGTGAGAGAGCGGAGGAGAAAAAGAGAGAAAGAGAGGAGAAAGAGAGAGAGAGAAGAGAAGAGAGAGAGAGAGAAAGAGAAAGAGGAGAGAGAGAGAGAGAGAGAAGAGAAAGAGAAAAGAGAGAGAAAGGAAGAAAAGAGAAAAGAGAGAGAGAGAGAGAGAGAGAGAGAGAGAGAGAGAGAGAGGAGAGAGGACGAGAGAGGGGAGAGAGGAAGAGAGAGAGAAAGAGAGAGAGAGGAGAGAGAGAGAGAGAGAGAGAGAGAAATAGAAAGAGAGAGAGAGAGAGGAAGAGAGAGAGCGCAGAGAGGACAGAAGCGAGAAGAGAGAAGAGCGACTTCAGCGGAGAGAGAGAGAGAGAGAGAGAGACGAGAGAGGGAGGAGAGAGAGAGATGAGAGACGGAGAAGAGCGAGAGAGGGAAAGAGAGAGAAAGAGAAAGAGAAAAAGAGAAAGAGAGATGAGAGAGAGAGAGAAGAGGAGAGAGAGAGAGAGAGAAAGAGAAAAGAGAAGAGAGAAAGAAGAAAGAGAAAGGGGAAAGGACAAGAGGAAAGAGAAAGGGAGAAAGAGAAAGAAAAGAAGGAAAGAAAGCAAGAAGCAAAGAAGCAAAGAGCAAGAGCAAAGAGCAATGAGCAAGAAGCAAGAGCAAGAGCAAGAGCAAGAGAAGAGAAAGAGAGAAAAGAGGCAGAATAAGACAAGAAAAGAAAAGCAGAAAGAGAAAGAAAGAGAAGAGAAAGAGGAAACGATCGGGGGGAAAAAGAGAAAGAGAAAGAATAAAAAGAGAAAGAGAAGAGAGAAGATAAAAGACTAGATAGATGAAAGAAGAGAGAGAGAGGATCAACCAATGACCGGCAAACCCACTGCCAAACAGCCAGGTCAGCGGAGTCGCGCGAGACACCGGCCGCTGGAATTATTCAACGCGTCTCCCGCCCCTCGCTTGCGCCTCGCCACCGCCTGCTCTCCTGCCACACCACTCGCTACCACACTCCTACCACACGGCTTAGTTTACCACCCAAGCTCACTTCCCATTTACGACTATCTGCCACATAGTTCACTTGCCCATACGACATATTTACCCACTGTCAGCCTTCCCATGCGCGCTTATCTACCACACTTCAATTCCCACACGTAGCTTATCTACCACCACTGCCACTTCTCCATACGATTGTTATTTAACCACTGTTCAATTTCACACCACGTCTATCGTTATACACGGCTCACTTCCCATACGACTTATCTACCACATTGTTCAATTTCCACACGGCTTCTGTACCACAAGCTCACTTTCCATACACTTAATCTGTCATACTGATTCGAATTTCTATCTTATCTTACCCGTGGTTCCACTTCCCATGTACGACTTATCTATCACACGTGGTCACTTTCCATACGACTTATCTACCACACTGTTCAATTTCCACACGTCTTATCTACTTCACGGTTCACTTATCTACTCACCACGTCTTTCACTTCCTATACCGCGCGTAATCTACCACACTGCCACGACGGAGTTTCTAGTCTTATCTACCACACGCTTCACTTCCTATACGACTTATCTACCACATTGTTCAATTTCTAGCCTTATCTACCACATGGTTCGCCACACCGGCCTCCTCGATTCACCATACCCACTACGGATTCACTTATGTGCTCACTAACGTCTCATCAGGATAGACTACCTTACCAGGCAACGTAATAATAACAGTGAACTACCACACGACTCACGGAAAACAAGGTTAAGACCTCCCCAATATGACGAACACACTTCCGGCACTACTCCGCACCCAAAACAACCATCTGCTCATCCCCTTCACCACGATCGCACCACAACCACCACAGTAAATGCAAGTATGACGCCTTGTTTTGCCACACTAAAATGCCCTACCCATCAACATCACTCTCACCTACCCCGATACCACTTCTGGAAGCACCACCACACAAAACCAGTACCACAATGGTTCGGCCAAATGCCATAGTTACATTACCATTTTAGTACCACCGATATAATTTGCCTTGTTAGAATGTGCGAGACCGACCAAATTACTATCCGTATACCCTGACATGCATAAATAAAGAGAAATAAATGCATATTTACAATCTGACATGTATACAACCCGTGCGGACAATAGATAGATATAATGTATATCACTATCGAGGATGTATAGAAAGATATGCCTCTCCATATTCTGGCGTCTTAATCGATGAACAGTTCACTGGGTCGGGTACCCTGCCCGTACAATTTGAACAACCGGTCGTCTATAACACTAGCGCGGACCCATATGAATTCACCGTGCAAATTATAAAGGCGTTTATGCACAACTCATCTAAAGTTGCTTTTAGGAACTAGCAACACAACACAGAGCAACATAATAAGGGTTCATATTGATTCGTCACAACACCAATTGCCAACAACCTCTCCCGATGTATTTTGAAAACAGTGAGATGAATGGAATTGGACCACAAAAACAAAAGCGAACCGTGTCCCAGTATGCCCATTCTGGAGATTGTGTTCGTTTACGTAACTTAGCGTTACTGTTATTAGCAACACATAGAGTTCTGAAATCTAACAAACAACGTTGCATTTTAAAGAATATACGAGACCGTATGTTCTGGGACCCGTGTCAAGCGTTCGGGATTCGGAAAACAAAATGTCGAATCTATCTGGCTGCAATGGGCAGTTCGTGCCATTCTTTCCAACTGACATTTCTGTGATGCGTGGACTAATTTTTATTCTGGGAATACATGCGTAGTATCCAGTACTTTCTGGTGACATCTCGCAATAGCTCTTCGCTTTGTATGACAGTCTAGTGAATGCGCCGCGCACCTCAGTATTCGGCAGAATCATCATTGTTCTCTGGACAGCCTCATATCAAATCAGCCGTCAGAATACCTTATAATTCTTTGGAAACACCCTTACACCAACCTCTCTTACCCGAAATACCAATATTATTGCCTTGACAGTAGTTGGCGTTTACAAAAGTGTCCTTAAAAGAACAATTGCGAAACATGGCATAACTGGAAACTTTACACACCATCGCGATAGTCAACATCCATGAGCATGCTTTAATCTCCAATATTATTTCAATTACAATCAACACAATGCGTAATGTAAGAGATTGTCTAACACTTATGCAAAATGTAACAACTGAATCTATTTTTACAGCAGCTGAAAATACGGATCACACTTGCCATAATCCTTAAATTAAACCCGTAGGTCCATCATCCTCACCCCACGACATTCCAAAATCGTACATTGCGGCCCGGCTCCTTATGGAGATTTGTGAATGGCAAAGTAACCACATACCTATGATGGTTGTTCTAATGCACACTCGCGCACATGGAAGGATCCCTTAAAATAATCAGATTTGCAAGAACATTAGGTCCATAAATCTGTTGACAGGTCGTCAGAATAGCGGCGTTAAGGGGATAACACTTAAAAACAAAATGCATTCTCGTGTATCCATCTCTCTCCTCTCCTCTCCCCCTCCTCTTCGCTTTCCTCTCCTCTTCCTGCCTTCCTCTTCCTTCTTCTCTTCTCTTCTCTTCTCTTCTCTCTCTACTCTTCTCTTCTCTTCTCTTCCTTCTCTTCTCTTCTCTCCGGCTCCTCTCCTCCTCCTCTCCTCCTCCCCTCTCCTCTTCCTCTTCCTACTCTGCTTTATAGAGAGAAGGTCCGTCCTGAACAACCAAGTAAGTGTCATTGAAGATAACTAAACAAACAACT
Organism: Penaeus vannamei; assembly: GCF_003789085.1. Taxonomy (NCBI): domain Eukaryota; kingdom Metazoa; phylum Arthropoda; class Malacostraca; order Decapoda; family Penaeidae; genus Penaeus; species Penaeus vannamei. The sequence goes on from NW_020868950.1 coordinate 22,658, forward strand.
ATAGCTTAAAATTTTGTTTTACTATTCAAGCCGAAGGGGAGAACGTCGTGGCTACTCAACTCCTCGAAACTGAACTTTAGGAGAAACAAAATGTATGGATGTCTTTTTATCTGCTTACGTAATATGTAATAAGTGTTATGCTTAACGAAATCAAACATATATGTCTGTATTTCGCTAGAAATGACTATTTGGACTGGCATAATATTTTTCAACTAAAGAAATACAACAAAGTGAAGTAGTGGAACCTTGCAGCCGCCTGACCTGAGGTCTGAAAGGCAAGAGGGAAGCCCCGAAATGGAACAGTAAATCAGCAATAAAACTCTGCACTCTTTATAACGAGATTTATGTATATATGGTATAAATTAATACATACACGTTATATATACTAATATCTATATATATTATTATATATATATATATATATATATATATATATATATATATTTGTGGTGTGTGCGTGTGTATTATATATATTATATATATATATATATTATATATATATTATACTATTATATATATATATTATATATAATATACTATATATATTATATCGAGAGAGAGAGAGAGAGAGAGAGAGAGAGAGAGAGAGAGAGCATGAGAGAGAGAAGAGAGAAGAGAGAGCGAGAGAGAGAGAAGCGAGAGAAGAAAGAGATACAGAGAGAGAGAAGAGAGAGAGAGAGAGAACGAGAGAAGAAGAGAGAGAGAGAGAGATGAGAAGAGAGGGAGAGAGGATAAAGTTTTTCAACATCAATGAAGTCAGCAAAAATTTTTCGATATTTTCACATAAAATAAAAATGAGTTGAAACATTTTGAATATTTCTTCCCATCTAATAAAAATTAAGTTGAAACATTTTGAATATTTTTTCACATCTAGTAAAAATCAGTTTATGCCTTTCGTAAGATCCATTGTTAACTTTTTATAATCTAATCACATTAGAGCTATCTACACATAATAATTTACTACAAATAAAACCATTTTTACTCTTCCATTCACTACACTGCAGTTGGCAAGCATTACTTAGGCACTTAGGCACATATGTCATATCCATGAAATAGTGTTTTTTCAGAAATATTTGTTGCAGATAAAAGTCAGTCTTTGTTCTTAAGTTTATGATATTCATGACATTTAATGTTCTTAAGTTTATGATTATGATATTCTTGTATAATTTCCTCCGCCGGATTTCGTAAATGTTGTATATATTTGTAAAATTACTTCGACCAATCCCAGTCATCGTTACAGACCTAGATCTCTCCCTCACGGATTACTACATACCAAACATGTATAGCCGCATAGATACTGTCACCTCCAGCCTCGTGGTATGTACAGTTGAAATGTCCGCAACTGTTACAGCACACACACACACACACACAACACACCACAACACACACACACACACAACACCACACACACACACACACAACACACACACACACAACACACACACACACACAACACACACCACACAACCACAAACACCAACCACAAACACATCGACAACACATATATTGCGTATAAGCCTGTATGTATATCATCATTTTCCTACACCACAGCAACCCAAAATCAGGCCACAGCACATTGACACCCAACCACGAAGAGACACTCCTTCACACATACCGCTCCGTCACAGAACCCTCACACTGTCCTTAAGAAAATAAGATGAACGAATTTTATGAGACAAGTTCCTACCCAAAAGAGCGGTCCTCAAACTGCCACTTGTCTAATCAGCCAATTTAGTAACAGCCCAGTGAAAGAGGAGTTAATAGGACCTTCCACGCAATCCTATTTTCCCAGTTTGGATTTTTCGGTTTCTGTTTTAATAAGACGACATGGCAGATCTTGTTAACTAAACGAGCATCTTCACGCAGCTTTTGTTTTCGGTAAAGTACGGTATGAAACGATGGGACAGTGGTCGTGTACCGTACTTTTTCATTCTCTGTCTTACTTTTGTTGTTTTCTCTTTTTCTTCTGTCTTCCTTTTTTCTATTTTTTTCTTTTTTGTATACACTTTTTCTATATTGTTTTTCTTCTCTATCTTACTTTTTATAATCTTCCTTTTACTTTTCTTTTTCGTATCTTCCTTTTTACTTTTTTCATCTCCTTTTCTTTTTTTAAAATTCTTATTTCTCCTTTCCTATCTTGTTTTTCTTTTCCTTCTATCTCCTTTTTTATTTTCTCTCTCTTCCATTTTCCTTCTTTTTTCCATTTTCATTCCAATTCTTTCTGTTTCTTTTTATTTTCTCTTTTTTCAAAGGGCTGACCTTTCTGTAAATTCATTACAAACACTTTATCTCTTAAATGTCAATCCGCGTTTAAAACCATTAATATAAAATCATCCTGCTATTTTGGGGCGCTGATCTCAGTTCAGAAGAGTGACGGTGCTATTTCGTCTGAGAAAGAAGATTATATAAAAGAAAGATCAAATAAATAGAGAAAATGATAATGAATAGTCAAATAAGCAAATAAAAGGATGAACAAGGAAATT
>NW_020868950.1:35140-57640 GCF_003789085.1 Penaeus vannamei
TAAAATTTTCACACAAATAGATAATAAAGCGTTATTATTATTATTTTATAATGCATATATTGCTAAATAATGAAATATTATCTGATTTACGATGATTATGGTGATTATGATGATAATGATGATGATGATAATGATGATCATAGCAGTTATGGAAGTGCTGATGTTGCTCCTACTACAACTAAAGATAATGATAATGATATAAATAATGATGGTTGTAATAATGGTGATAATGATGATAATAATCAAAATAAATATAATTTTGATAATGACAATGATAATAATATTAATGATAATAATGATGATGATGATAATGATGATGATAATCATAATAATAGTAATAACAATAACAACAATAAAAATAGTGATGATAATGGTAATAACAACAATAATAATAACAATTACAATAATAACAACAACAATAATAAAACATAACGGCAATGAACTTAAAACGATAATGATGATGATAAAGAAAGAAAGAAAACAAAACAAAACATAAAACATAACGGCAATGAACTTAAAACGATAATAATGATAAAGAAAGAAAGAAAAACAAAAAAAAAAACAATAAAAGATCCAACCCCCTTCGAGAGGATTCCGAACCCCACAAAACGGCATCGGATCCCAGCGTCGGGTGTCAAGACCTCGGGACCTTTTGGCGGGAATTAGCGGCTCCCAGGCGGCCAATTTTCGGGAATTCTCTTATGAAGGGAATTTCAGCGTTGGCATTTGAAGGATTTACTTAACACACATACATGCTGCTTGCGCTGGATGTAGGAATATATATATATTTATACACAAAGACGGACACACACACACAGACACACACACAGACGACACAGTTTATATATATATATATATATATATATATATATATATAATATATATATATATATATATATATATATATATATATATATATATATAATATATAATATGTACATGTATATATATATGTACACTACTACAGATATATTTACATACACATGTATACTATATAGTATATATATATATATATATATATATATATATATATATATATATATATATATATATATATATATATGTGTGTGTGTGTGTGTGTGTGTGTGTGTGTGTGTGTGTGTGTGTGTGTATCTATGTATATTGCATATATATGTATATATATATTCTAAATATATATATATATATATATATATATATATATATATATATATATATATATATATATATATATATATATATATGTGTATGTAATATATATATATATATATATATATATATATATATATATAATATATATATATATATATATATTATATATATACAACACACACACACACACACACACACACACATATATATATATATATATATATATATATATATATATATATATATATATTATATATATATATATATATATGTATATATATATATAATATATATATATATATATATATATATATATATATATATATATATATATATATATATATATATATATATATATATATATATATATATATATATATATATATATATATATATATATATATATATATATATATATATATATATATATATATATATATGTATATATATTACTATTCTATTCATTTAAATATATATATCTATAACTACGAGTGACAAGTTTGCAAGAAATATACAACATATCTATCGGACAGGAAAAAAAAAATCAAATCCATACACTCTCCCGCTCGCATCACCTTCTTCCTCGCGTGTGTGTTCGAGCGTGCGTCCGCGACCAAACAAAGGCACCGATTGCGAAAGCCACACTTCTCCCCCCCCCGGGTTACACTTCTTCCCCCCCCCCCCGGGTTACACTTCTCCCCCCCCCCACCCCCGGGTTACACTTCTTCCCCCCCCCCCCGGGTTACACTTCTCCCCCCCCCCACCCCCGGTTACTTCTCCCCCCCCACCCACCCCCCCTTGGGTTAATGGAAAATCATTGAAACCAGAGATAAAGCCATTAGATACGCGTTCACGAACAAAAGAAATCCCCATTGTCTATTGTCGATTGGAGAAGGACGAAGTTTAAGTAGATTTTACGTCTTGTGTTAATGGTCAATGGCGTCGACCTGCACGCGAAGGATGAATTAAACATGTCTCCATGTTTTTTTTTTTTTTTTTTTTGTCTCCAGGGCTTATTCATCTCTCTTTTGAGTATGAATAATTGTCTTGATTTTCATTGTCTTTTTTACATTCATTTATTCATTATTTCTTTCTCTAAATCACTGAAAATAAAAACTCAATCGTGGAATTAAACAGATTAATTTAAACCCGCAAAAATGGCGCAGGAACACAGACATAATACATAATTAACCGATTACATCTACCGACAGTCTAGCTTTTAATAATAAACAGATTCGTTACTATTCACGAACTACGTAACGAAGTCCTCCCTTTGACATGAAAGAGACTGGGTTTTTTAGTTCTGAAAAGTCATTGAGAAATCTAATATAAATGGATGTTCGCAAACTAATTCTCGAACATTCTCTTGTCGTGTGTTAATGTTATAAAAGATTGGACGAGGGAAGGATTTGAATAGCGAGAGATTAGTCTATCATTTTAATCATATCCTTTCATTATATACTTATTGTATTCACTATCTTTTGTTTATCATTCTTGTGGTTTTACGTAAAAAAAAAAAAACTATTCGCTATACTGAGTATCTATCTATCTTTTATTTATCATTCTTGTGGTTTTGTCTAAAAAAAAAAAAAAAAATCTAAGGCACACACAAGAATAATAAATGTAATTACGAAAAAACTTGATGGAAAGACCCAAGAGTTGGAACAAATTTTACTTGTATGAGACGGTAAAAAAAAAACAACTCGAAAAGATGTTTGGTAAAAGAAGTAATGAAAAAAGTTGTAAACTCAAGTTTGGAATATGTTAACCATGCAAAATGTTTTAATGAATAAATCCTGCAGCAATAAAAAACGGTAAAAAACTGCTGATCGTGAAATATTATTAAAATGAAAATGAAAAAAAAAAAAACATACTTAACATAGAAGATTAAATTTACCCCAGAGTTATAAATAAAAAAGAAATTTAAACAAACTATCACAAAATGATATAATAACTGCAATGAGTAAAAAATGTAAAATATAATGTCCAAATACAATAACGCACATTTTTTTTCCGGACCCTCCATGGAAATGTCAAAATATTATAGTATTAATAACGTTTAATACCACATAGATTGATATTCTGCCGTTATAATGAAACAATAAGCAATTGCAATAACAGTTATCAAATAGTCTTTTGTAATACAGAATATTTGACAGGTATTGATGTAACGATTTCTAAATCAAGAAAATCCAAAAATATACAGTTCTTTACGGTGAGGATTTTAGCAAACACAGTTAGTCGAATTTAATGGTTATTTTTCGGTCAGGGAATGGCAATTCTAATTTCAGAAAATTTTCTCTTTCTTAATACTGGTGTCATATTCTTTTGGAATTATGGATATACCTTTACTATTTGTGTCTATTTGACTATTTCTCTAATTCTGTCTGTCTGTCAGTCCCTATTTCTATTGGTCTTTCTGTCTCTTTATCTGCCTTTTTGTATGTCTCTCTCTGTCTGTCTTTCTCTCTCTCTCTCTCTCTCTCTCTCTCTCTCTCTCTCTCTCTCTCTCTCTCTCTCTCTCTCTCTCTCTCTCTCTCTCTCTCTCTCTCTCTCTCTCTCTCTCTCTCTCTCTTCTCTCTCTCTCTCTCTCGTCTCGAATATTCAGTGAATATTTTGTTTAAAAAAAGATCCATATCTGTTGCAAAGACGAAGTATCATCAACCTCGCCGTTCATGTCATCTATATTTTTTTCAGATAATCTATACTTGCTACAGATTACCTTTATCTAGAATGGAAGTCTTTTTACTTGGATTCTAAGTCGATAAAGGGCGTTGCACTTGATGTTAGCAACTGTATTTTTACGAGGATATATGTGGAATTCCTTCAAGTCTAGAAGTTCCTCTGGAGGTGTCATTTGCAGTATTAACCATGGCGTCCTTACGAGTCCTCCCACTTGGCCATATTGACGACACTTTCACAAACTTCCCTTTACGTGATACCTATATTTAAATGTTATTTATATGTTTGTGTGTGTGTTGTGTTTGTTGTTTTGTTTTTTGTGTGTGTGCATGTTTGTGTGTGTGTGTGTAAACTTCCCTTTACATTGATACCTATATTTAGATGTATATTTATATGTTTGTGTGTGTGTTGTTTTGTTTGTTTGGTGTGTGTGTGTTTGTGTGTGTGTGTGTGTGTGTGTGTGTGTGTGTGTGTGTGTGTGTGTGTGTGTGTGTGTGTGTGTGTGTGTGTGTGTGTGTGTGTGTGTTGTGTGTGTGTGTGTGTGTGTGTGATGAAAACAATATGGATCGAGAGAATGATGACAAAATGTAAATTACAGGAAAAGGTGTAAATTCGCAAAGAAAATCGACTTTTCCTCCATTCAGTTTTTCCCGGGTTTAAATTCAATAAGGAATTAATATTACAATACGAATAACCTTTTCCCAGATACGAAAATGTGAACGAATAAATGAAATATTACGTTAATAAATGATATACACATACGTTTCAGTGTATGCACCAAACATGCACTCACATGAGGTACGTAATATCAATGAATTATACGATAAAATGAATAAAAAGTGAAGGGCTGTTTGCATATATAAACAAACCAATTCACCGAATGAATAAGAGAAGCGTATTGACTTACATCGCTTCCGTGAACAATGGATAATATTTCTATTTTTAGCTCAGGGATAAATAAATCTTGTCACTCCCCCCCCCACCCCCTCCCCCCCCTTTCTCTCCCTCTCGTCGTCTCTTTCTTTCTTCTCTCTCTTTGTATGTCTCCCCTCCTCTTTCATTCATTTCTCTCTCTTTGTATCTCTCCCCTCCCTCTTTCATTCTCTCTCTCTCTTTTCTCTCTCTCTCTCTCTCTCTCTCTCTCTCTCTCTCTCTCTCTCTCTCTCTCTCTCTCTCTTCTCTCTTCTCTCTCTCTCTCTCTTCTTCTCTCTCTCTCTCTCCTCTCTCTCTCTCTCCCTTCCTCCCTCTCTCTCACTCTCGTCTCTCTCTCTCTCTCCTCTCTCTCTTCTCGCCGTCACTTTCTTTCTCTCTCTTTTTCTATCTCTCCCCTCTTTCATTCTCTCTTTCTCTCTCTCCCTCTTTCATTTTCTCTCTCTATCTCTCTTCTCTCCCACTTTCTCTCTCTCCATTCTTTTCATTGCTCTCTCTCTCTCTCTCCCTCTCTCTCGATAAAAACACATTCATTTGAAATTCCTCTATCTCCCCCCCCCCTCCACCTTCCACTTCCTCTTCCTATCGTTCTCCCCCCATTCGTTCTCCCCCCCCCTTCCCCCTTCGCCTCCCCCCTTCTTCCTTCTTGTCCTCCTAGTCCCATATTCATTTCTCGTTTCCTCCTCTTCTTCTTCGCATTCTCTGTTTCCCTATTCGCTCACTCCATTTTCTTCTCCATCTCTCTCTCTCCACTTCCTCTCCTCTCTCCCTCTTTTACGTCACTTTGCTTGCCTCTACCCCTCTTCTTCCCCTTCCTGACTCTCTCCATTCCTTTCCACAATTCCTTCCCTTCTCCGAATTCTTTCCTTTTCTCTCACCTTCTCCTTTTCCTTCTCGACTTCTTTCCTTCCTTTTCCTTCGCCCCCCCTTTATCTACCTCTCCCTTGTCTCCCCCTTCCCTCTCTTTTCATTTCTTCTCTCCCCTCCCCTTTCTTTCCTTTTCTCCCTTCCCTTCCCCTCTCTTTTCTTTTCTTCTCTCCCCTCCCTTCTATTTTCCTTCCCTCTCTACCCCCCTACCTCTATACCTCCCCCCTCCCCTCTACCCCCACCCACCCCCCCATCTCGTCCCCCCACCCCCACCCCCATCTCGTCCCCCCCACCCCCACCCCCATCTCGTCCCCCCCACCCCATCTCGTCCCCCCCCACCCCCATCTCATCCCCCCTTTCCCCAACCCCAATCTCGTCCCCCCTCACCCCCCCCCCCATCTCGTCCCCCCACCCCCCCACCCCCCATCTCCATCCGAATGAATGCAAACGGTTTCCTCCCTCCAGTACGACCCGAAACTACGACTACCTTAGCTACGACCTGCGTTAATGGGGCGTGACCTGTGTTCCCGAATGACCTTTGACCCTCCCGCGCCATCAGGAGTGGGAGCTTGATCGGTAAACCCGCATTTTATATCAATATCCCGAATGCCATCGCCAGGTAGAACGAGGAAGGATGTACGTACGGTTGTCGTGTGTGTTTGTGTACGCTTGGGTGTGTGTGCGTGTGTCTATGCACGCGTACATGGAGGCACGCTGCATTAAGTATGAACAGAGGTAATCCTGTTTAAGTACACTCTCTGAGGCTATCGTGCTATCGATAGCGTTGCTACTGCCTATTTACTCACCGATTCCCTCCTCCTTCCCTCCCCTTCCCCTTTCCGACGCCCCATCACGCTAGACTGGAGTCCCTTTATGCATGCCTTTCCCTCCACCCCTGCCCCTTCCCCTCCACCCCTGCGCTTTCACTTACCTGTTCTATTTGCTCTTTCTCTCTCCCCTCTCCCCCTTCCCCTTCTTGTGAGTGTTCCTCTGCTTTACGTGTTCCTTTCCCCTCCTTCCCCTCCCCTGCCTCCATAACTTACCCTCTTCCTTCACTGTCTTACCCAGTCCCCCAACACGGTTCCCTTCCCCATCTTCCGGATCCATTTTCTTCCCTCCACCTTTTTTCTCCTTCCCCCCACCGTCTTCTCCGCCCTCCCCCGAGACCCCTTCCCCTCCTTTACCCCCCCCCTCTCCCCGATCTTCCCTCCCCTTCCCCCCCCTGCCCATTTCCCCCTCCTCTTCTCCCTACGCTCACCTGACTACGCCCAAATGTCATTTTACTCCTCGCTCCACGTGTCACGCCATGTCATGAGAATAACCCATATGTCAGTCTTCACATACAAGTGTTACCGACAGTTTACACACACGCGCGCACACAGACTTACACACATACATACATAAGAGGCACGATAAGAGCCACGCACGCACAGCAGTACACGCATCCACGACGAGAAAGTCTTACGCACATACATACATAAGAAGCACGATAACAATCATACACGTACAACAATACACGCGCCACGATAAGACAGTCTGACGCACATACATACATAAAAAGCACGATAAGAACCACACAGGTACAACAATTCATACACTCACCCACGACAAAACAGTATTACGCACATACATACGTACGAGGCACGATAACAACCAAGAACGTGCAACAATATACGCCCCCACGACAAGACAGTTTTACGGGAAAGGTTAGATCACTAGCAACTCGAGGAGGTGTCATGGCGTCTGTTATGATGATTGTTCAATGAAAATATAACCATTAAAATAATTATTTTCCATCCTTTTTGAAAATTGAAGAGACCAAAATGATCGACCATATTCACAAAGCATCCGTAACTTTTGTGACGTCATCAAAATAAACCCCATGTGCTTTTTTCCAAAAATAAAAACAGACGCCATGACATCTCCGCGAGTTGCTACTGAGCTAGCCTTTCTTAGTCTTGCGAAGAACATTTCAAACCGATGATTAATGGGAAAAAGAAAACAAAAGTAAATGCGATACATACGATACATCGACACGTCACCACGGGACAAGACAGAAAACTTAGCATTCATTATGTTGTAGTTAAGAGCTTTTTTTTTCCTTCGTTCTCTATCGCAACTGATCTATCTATTTGGGAGTGGCGTTCGGACACGCGAAGAAGGTTGGCTTCGATTTATTGATGTCGTGATGCACACTTTCGGATAAGTTGATTTTGGATGGGATGGGGGGGGGGGTCAATCTTTCTTCTTGTACTTTTTTTTCTTCTCGTCTCGTCTCGTCTCGTCTTTCTCTCGTCTCGTCTCGTCTCTCTCTCTCGTCTCGTCTCGTCTCGTCTCGTCTCGTCTCGTCTCTCTCGTCTCGTCTCGTCTCGTCTCGTCTCTCTCGTCTCGTCTCTCTCGTCTCGTCTCTCTCTCTCTTTCCTCTCTCTCTTTCCCTCCCTCCCACCCTCTCCTCTCTCTTTATTATATATATATATATATATATATATATATATATATATATATTATATCTATCTATCTGTCAGTCTGTCTATCAATCTATCTACCTGGATATATGTCTGTATCTATCAACCTATCTTTATCTATTCATCTAATCATCCATATATCCATCTACCTATCTTTCTCTACCTTATTCTCAACCTAATTTCTCTCTGTGTCATTATGTACATTAAACGATGTGATTCGTAATGTAGGCCTAAATAATATCACAGGACAGAGAAAGACAGAAAGAAAAGAAAGAAAGAGAATGAGAGGCGAATAAGAGGGACACGAAGGGATAGGAACAACGAATGGGAACTAGAACAACATTGGACACGTGTTCCTGCGCATATCAAGGTGCCAAAGGATGCGTGATGATAAATGGATATGTAACTTTTGTTCTCTTTGTCTGTCTGTCTTTGTCTTTTTGTTTCCCTGTCTCTGTCTCTCTTTGTCCCTGTCTGTCTGTCTGTCTGTCATCTCTTTATCTATCTGTCTCTGTCTGTCTGTCATCTCTTTATCTGTCTGTCTCAGTCTCTCTCTCTCTCTCTCTCTCTCTCTCTCTCTCTCTCTCTCTCTCTCTCTCTCTCTCTCTCTCTCTCTCTCTCTCTCTCTCTCTCTCTCTCTCTCTCTCTCTCTCTCCACCCTATCTCTCGTTCTTTCTCTCTCTCTCCTTCTTCCTCATCCTCTCAATGTGTCTGGTCCCAAAAAGCTGACAATAGGAACATTTTTTTCTTAGTTCAGGACATTCAGGTGTCATTTTACTAGAGATGGACTTTCGTAATGAAATTTCTTTCTGTGACAAGGCCTGTTATACAATTTAGCATATCTTAGTGTAGGTCAATACTGTAAGTCCCTTTCTAACTATTTGTCTGTCATGCTTTCTATATCTCTCTCTTCCTCTCTCTTCTCTTTGCCTTCCTCCCTCGCTCTCTCCCTAGCTAGCTAGCTACTTCCTTCTCCCTTTCCCTATCCCTCCCTCCCCTCTCCCTTTCCCTCTCCATCTCTCCCATTTTTCTACCTCCCTCCCCATCATCACTCCCTCCTTCCCTACCTCCCTCACTCCCTCCTTCCCCTTCTCCTTTCTCCTCTCTTTCCTCCCCCATCATCCCTCCCTCCTTCCTTCTTCTCCGTCTCCCTCTCCCTTCCTCTCCTCCCTCCCTCCCTCCCCCCTCTCCCCTCTCCCTCTTCCTGCCAGAGAGAACATCTTGGGGTCGTTGTAAGGAAAGGTGATGCTCTTGGCACCATCGAGATAAACAAGGCACTGTCGAGATGCCGGTAATTCTTTTTTTCTCTCTCTCTCGGCCAATTTTTATTTATTTATTTATTCAATTTTGTTCTGCTTTGGCGTTTGAGAGGGAAGGAACGAAGGGGAAAAATAAGGATCAGAAAGAAAGAAAAAGAAGAAGGAGAAAGAGAGAGGATCCCAGATTGGGAAATCGGAAAATAAGAAAATAAGAACGAGGAAAAAAAAGGTAAGATCCCGATATTATATTATATTTTTTCCCGAAAAAATTGAGAATTCGAAAAATAAACAAACATAAAAAAAAATAGAACCCGAAAAATGCCAGACAAACAGATAAACAAACAGACCACAATCAAACAATCAAGCAAAATCACGCCCCCAATGCTGAGCGAATACAGGAAACTCGGTACAGAATTCGCCTTCGCCCGCGACCGCCCCTTCCGCATCCTGTGGCGGCTTCCTCCTCAGGGCCCCGCCGCCCGCGCCCCTCGCGCCTGCTCTCGTTCGTCAGCGGCGGAGCGAGGGCAGGTTGGTTACTGTCTTTTGTGGGTCTTGGGTATGCACACACACACACGCCACACGGCACGCCACACGCACATGCACACAGCACAACGCACGCACGACACCACACACACACACGGCACCGCACCACACACACACACACACACACACACACACACACACACACACACACACACACACACACACACACACACACACACAACACACACACACACACACATATATACACACATATATATATACAATATACAATACATATATATATACATATATGTGTGTGTGTGTATGTATATAATATATACGAATATGTACCGTATATTTATATTTTATATATATATATATATATATATATATATATATATATATATATATATATATATATATATATATTACATATCATATGTATGTATGTATATGTATATTATATATATATATATATATATATATATATATATATATATATATATATACATATCATATATATATATATGTATCTATATATGTATATATATACACCATATATATATACACCATGTGTGTGTGTCTGTATGTCTCTACGCGTGTGTGTGTGCGTGCCTATATATGTGCGTAATGCAACTCCAATTTCCAGGACATCCCGTGTGATGCAAGGGCGAGGAATTGCCATCGATGAACGGAACCATAAACGTGCAAAATCATGCAGCTCAACAGGAAGAAAATATAGAGCGCCAGATCAAAGAAAAAAAAAACACCACACACACAACATACGAAACGCGCACACATACAACCACCACACAACGCACACCACGACACGCACACACACCAACCCACACACACACAACACACAAACTACGCACTCACACACTCACACACACACAAAGAACGCACCAAACACACACACACACCACACGCACACACACACACACACACACACACACACAGCACAATAACAGACATACGCAGCCACAAGCACGTCGACCAAGAGGAACTGGAAGAAGACGCGTGAAATGTAGACAGGAGTGCAGGAAAGAGCCTCAGGATAAACATCTTGGGACGATAAACTATGTGGGAGATGGCGCAGTATGGTCTCTCTCTCTCTTTTTCTCTCTTTCTCCCTTTCTCTCTCTCTCTCTCTCTTCTCTTTTCTCTTTCTCCCTTCCTCTTCTCTCTTTTTCTCTTTCTCTCTCTCTCTCTCTCTCTCTCTCTCTCTCTCTCTCTCTCTCTCTCTCTCTCTCTCTCTCTCTCTCTCTCTCTCTCTCTCTCTTCTCTCTCTCTCTCTCTCTTCTCTCTTTCTCTCACTCCCTCTCCCTCTCTCTCTCCCTCTCAAATTTATGTAAGTGGTCGCGTCTGTATGTATCGTATCTCTCTCTCTCTCTATTCTTTACATTTGTATCCTCTCACTCCCCCCCTCTCATCTCTTCTCTTTCTTTTTCTCTTTCTCTCTCTCTCTCTCTCTCTCTCTCCCCCTCCCCCTCTCTCTATCTCTTCTCTCTCTTTATCTCTCTCTCTCCTCTCTCTCTCTCTCTCTCTCTCTCTCTCTCTCTCTCTCTCTCTCTCTCTCTCTCTCTCTCTCTCTCTCTCTCTCTCTCTCTCTCTCTCGCTCTCTCTCTCACTCCTCTCCCCTCTCAATTTATGTAAGTGGTCGCGTCTGTATGTATTCTGCATATACACCCGCTCTGCACTCTGCCTCTGGCTCTATTTCTCCCTTCCTCGCCCCTCCCTTCACTTCTCTCCTCGCCTTTTCCCACCTCCCTATCCTCTTCCTCTCTTCCTCTCGATTCCCGATCCCTCCCTCTTCGTCCTTCTTTTCTCCCATCTATCCCTATTCCCCTCTTCTCTATTTTTTCAGATAATGGTAATAATAATAATGATAATAATAATCATAATTATCATAATAAAAATCATGATAATCATAATAATAATCATGATAATCCTAATAATAGTCCTAATAATAATGATAACGAAAATAATGATAATATTATTCATAATTATGATAGTTACAAAAAACAATAATGATAAATAACAATAATAAAGTTTCTATACTTTAGTAATGAAAAAAATCGAGTTTCTATTTCTGGTTCAAATGGTCATAACCCGAGGGAATGACGTAAGTGAGAGGGAGAGAGAGAGGGAGAGAGAAGAAGAAAAAAAACGGAAAACGTCAGAAATAGTGTCATGTAAACATCTTTTTGTCGTCAAAGATGGAAGAGGAGAGGAAGAGGGTGGAAGAGGGAGAAGAGAGAGGGAGAGGGAGGAGGAGAGGGGGGGAGGGTGGGAAGAGGAGGAGGGAGGAGGGAAAGGGAGAGGGAAGGGGGAGGGAGGGAGGGAGGGAGGAAGGGAGGTAAGAGAGATGAAGGAGAGAGGAAGGTGGTGGGAAGAAGAGAGGGAGGAGGAGGGAGAGGGGAGAGAGAGAGAGGAAGGGAAGGGCGGGAAGAAGAAGGGGGTGAGGGAGAGGGGAAATGAGGAAGAGGAGAGGAAAGAGAGGGGGAGGTGGGGAGAGGAAGAGGGAGAGACGGAAAGGGGGAAGAGAGCGAGAGACAAAAGAGAAAAAGGTGAGGGGGAAGAGGAGGAGGGAGAAGAGGAGAGGGGCACGGGAGAAGGGAGAGAGAATAAGTGGGAATGAGAATGAGGAAAGACGAAGAGGTAAGGAAAGACGGAGGATGAGGAGGCGAGGAAAATGAGGGAGAGAGGAGGATAAAAGGAAGTTGGAAGGAGGAAGAAAAGGAGGAGAAGGAGAGAGAGGAAAAGCGAAAAGGAGGAAGAAGAGGAGAAATGCGAGAACAAGAGGAGTGAAAAGACGCAAAGAGATGAAAGGAGAATAATCCACATTTTCCCAATATCCAATGAATAAGAAGACAAAATGATTGAATATCCACATCTACCCATTACCCAACAAATAAACAAACAAATAACTAAAACTGATACCCGATACCGAATAAATAATTAAATAAACACAAATAAAAACTCACGATACCCATAAGCCAAGGACACTACCGAACCAACAGATACCTAAATACCATTAGTACCCAATACCCAACAAATAACAAAAAAAATACAAACAAACAAACCAAACCATCAAAAATATTGCACCCAAAATCGACACATAATTCGACGCGAGACATCATGAGAACAGACTCCATCAGGGTAAAGAAAAACGAAGTCTGTCCTCCACTCATAGAAAACGGGAACCATCTGCCAACGCGACGTGAGATGCCGACGTGAGTGTAGCGACGGCGTTAGGAATGTCGAGGAGGTGTAGAAGGTAAGACGTTAAGCTGCGATTTTAAGAGGAGGAGGTTGGAGGGAGGGGAGGAAGGGGAGGAGGGAGGGGAGGAAAGGGGGAGGAAGGAGGAGGAGGAGAGGGGAGGAGAGGAGGAAGGAGGAGGAGGCAGGAGGGAAGGAAGAAGAAGAAGAGAAGAGGAGGAGGAAGGAGAAAAGTGAGGAAGGAGGAAGTGAGAGGAGGAGGAAGAGAAGAAGAAGGAAGGAGGAGGAAGAAGAAGAATGAAGAAGAAGAAGAAGAAAAGAAGACGAAGGAGAAGGAGAGAAGAGAGGAGGAGGAAGGAAGAGGAGAGGGAGGGAGGAAGAAGAAGGATATTGATAAGAGGGATGGGGATGATGAATGAGGAGGAAGGGAAATGAGAAGGAAAAAGGAAAGGAAAAGGTGGAGAAGGAGGAGGTGGGTAGAAGAGGGGGAAGTGGAAGAGGTGTAGATGGAGGGAAAGAATATGGGTGAAGAGAGAGAGAGAGAGAGAGAGGAGAAGAAAGAGAGAAGAGAGAGAAAGAGAGAAGAGAAAGAGAGAGAAAGAGAGAGAAAGAGAGAGAAGAAGAGAGAAAGAGAGAGAGAGAGAGAGAGAGAGAGAGAAGAGAGAGAGAGAGAGAGAGAGAGAAGAGACGAGAAGAGAGAAGAGAGAAGGAGCAGAGAAAAGAGAGAGAGGAGAGCCGAAGCAGATAACTAAAATTGATAATCAAAGAACACTAAATGCATTTGTTCAAATAAACCCCCCCTTCCCCCCCCCCTTCCCCTCCCCCACCTACACCAACAGAAAAAAAATCGTTTGCGACATAAAATACCCTGCACTTGACCCCACGACTTTGACCTTGAGCACGTGTGTGACCTTGCATGCTTGGGGGTCGTTTGGTACTAGAGAAGAATTTTCGATATGAGACGCTCTCCCCGTTCGATTAAAGAGGGTTAGTGGGCGTGGTTTTGGAGGAGTGGGCGTGGTGTTGGATTAGGAGTAGGCGTGGTGTGATGTGGGCGTGGTTTGGATTTGTGGGGCGTGGTTTTGGATGAGTGGGCGTGGTTTTGGATGAATGGCGTATGGTTGGTTTTGGATGAGTGGGCGTGGTTTTGGATGAGTGGGCGTGGTTTTGAACGAGTGGGCGAAATATTGGATGCGTGGGCGTGGTTTTGGATGAGTGGGCATGATTTTGGAGGAGGAGTGGTATACAGAAGCGGATATTTTTTTAAGGAAGTGTGTGAAGGAGCGGGCGTGGTTTAAGAGAAGTGGGTGGGGTTTTGGAGAACTGGGCGTGGTTTATAAGGAGTGGGCGTAGTTTTTTGTAAGGAGTATCCTCTTTATGAATGAGCTTCTGGGCGGAGTTTTGTAGTAATGGGCAGAATTCTGGGTATTAATTAACCCGGCGTGGTAGCGTGGGCGGGGTCTCTCGCACATGAATGAGCCAGTGGGCGGGGCTTACGGGCGGCGTGGGCGGGAACTCGACGAAGGCTCACGGAACATAATAAACTTGTGGCGCGCGAGTGTTAAATCTTTTATGGGCGTTCGTGGGTCTTGGACTATTCTTGGCCCGCTGAGGTTGTTTATGAGATTGAGTTGTTTGGCGGACGCTCTCGGGCACGCACGCACACACGCACACACACGCACACACGCACACACGCCACACACGCACACACACACACGCACATACACACAACGCACGTACCACACCCGCACACGCACGCACGCACCACACACGCACACACACATACACGCACATACACACACGCACACACACGCACACACGGCACACGCACACACGCACATACACGCACACACTCACACACACACGCACACACGCACATACACACACGCACATACACACACGCACACAAAAGACACGCGCACATACACACACGTACATGCACACAAACACAACACACGCGTACCATACACACTCACTAACACACCACACACACCATATCATTAATAAACATCAAACAACATCACACATAACACACACATCATACATCCACAACACACATCATAACACATACAAAAGACATCACCAACCATACACACATCATCACATAAACATAACACACACAAACACATACACAACATCATCCCTAAACACAACACATCATACTAAGCATAAACACACCGCACCACACATACCATACCATTACACATCATACATAAACATAAACACAAACAGGGCAAAAACATACACACATCATCCATAAACACACACTAATAAACATACACACATCATCCATAAACACCCACACACATCACACATAAACATAACAACACACACAAAAACATTACACACATCATCCATAACACCCACACACATCACACATAACATAAACACACACAAAAACATACATACATCCATAAACACACACACATCATACCTAAGCATAAACACACACACATCATACATAAACATAAACACACACAAAAACATACACACATCATCCATAAACACACACACACACATCATACATAACATAAACACAACAAAACATACCACATGCACCATAAACCACACACATGCATAACATAAAATAAACACACACGAAAACATACACACATCCATCCATAAACCACACACACATCATACATAACATAAACACACAAAAAACATACACACATCATCCATAAACACACACACACATCACACATAAACATAAACACTCACAAAACATACATACAATCATCCATAAACACACACACACATTCACACTAAGCATAAACAACACAACACAACATACATAAAACATAAACCACACGAAAACATACACACTCATCTCATAACACACACACCGACATCATACATAAACATACACACACAAACAACATCATACACACATCATCATAAAATAAACACACACAACAAACATATACACTCATAAACCACACAACATATACACACCATACATAAACACACACAAAAACATACACACATCATCCATAACCACACACACACATCACACATAAACATAAACACACACAAAAAACATACACACATCATCCATAAACACACACACACATCACACCTAAGCATAAACACACACACAAGCAATTATTTGTCATCGCTTACATCAACTGATTTCTCTTAGACAAAGAATAAGTTTGTCAAAGTGAAAACGCACTGAAGCGAACCTATAATTTTGAGAATGATAATGATCTCTGTCACATACGACTCGTAGATATAATGGGGCGTTTGACATCACAAAAGAGGACATTATAATACGTTTTCTTTAGGCAGACAGATATTAAAAGGCTTGTTTCTTAATAAATGGAAATTTGAGGTTTTGATATATTTTCTTTCGGCAGACAAATATTAAAGAAATGTTTTAATAATGAAATTTGAGATCTTAATACATCTTTAGGCAGACAAATATTAAAGATATTTTTTCTTAATAAATGGAAATTTGAGGTTTTGATACATTTTCTTTCGGCAGACAAATATTAAAGACATGTTTCTTAATAAATGGAAATTTCAGCTTTTAATTAATTTTCTTTCGACAGACAAGTATTAAAGGCATGTTTCTTAATAAATTGAAATTTGAGATCTTAATACATCTTTCGGCAGACAAATATTAAAGAAATGTTTCTTAATAAATGGAAATTTGAGCTTTTAAATGCATTTTCTTTCGGCAGATAGATATTAAAGAATTTTTTATTAATTGATAGAAAATTGCGCTTCGTGTTTGTCTTTTGATCTGCGCTTCTTTTCCTTTTTTTTCTTTCGTATATCTATTTCGTCTTTCTATCCATTTATTATGAATAATACATCATGTATTTATATTCATATACATTTGATGAAAGACCTAGTTTATAGTACAAAGACGTATAAAATATATTTAATCTGGATGAGCAATTTTCAATACATGAAACTACAGAAATCTAAAAATAATACACAATACCCTTACTTCTACACTATATGTTCTTTATGTGGTATATGAATTAAAATGTCCACTGCCACTTATGTATTTCCATTCGCCTGTATGTCTGTTCCTCCTCTTATTTTTCTCCATCCTTTGTCCATCCATCAGTTTCTCTGTTTATTTGTTATACTGGCTTATCCATTTTGTTCATCTAAATTCGTCAATAAAATTATTTCCCTATATACAAATAAACAGATTTTTTTTTGTTCTTGTTGGTGTTCTTCTCCTCCTCCCTTCTTCTTCTTCTCCTTCTCTTCCTCCCCTCCCCCTCCTATTCTTCTCCTCCCTCTTCTCGTTCTCGTTCTCCTCCTCCCCCCCCCCTTCCTCTTTTTCCTTGTTCTTACCTCCCCCTCCTCCTCCACCTCTACCTACCTACTCCCTTCTCCCTCCTACCTCCACCTCCACCTCCTCCTTCTCCCTTCCTCTACATCACCTTCTCATTCACAAAACCACTTCTTAATCCCAAACCCAAAATCGCCCCAGTAGTTCACACGCAACACACAAGGTCGCATCTCTGTCTTCTTCGCCTCTGAAATGGCAACCCGATGGCGAGTGACAAATGGCAATACAAATCATATACCTGACTAGTGTAAGGATTTATCCGGATTACTAATTCACAGGGAAACAGGAAAAAAAGAAGAAGAAAAAGAAAAAGTAATGATTTGAATGACGTGGCTGATCGTGAACCGGGTTCATTTTTATTGCACGAATTTTTCGGTTTTCTATTTTGAGATCTGAGGCACTCGAACGGGTTTAAACTTGGCGCGTCATTATGAATGGTTATCTCTTTATGGGAGTGAAGTGAAAGGGTTGTATATACTGGAAAGGGAGGGAGGGAGAGAGAGGATAGAGAGAGGGGAGGGAGTGAGAGAGAGAGAGGGAGGAGTGAGAAGAGAGGGGAGGAGTGAGAGAGAGAGGGGGGGAGTGAGAGAGAGAGAGGGGGAGTGAGAGTGACAGAGAGGGGGAGTGAGAGAAGAGAGAGTGGAAGGGAGAGAGTGAGAGAGAGAGGAGGAAGGAGGGAGGGAGAGAGAGGGGGAGAGAGAGGAGAGAAGAGAGAGGGGGGGGGGAGAGTGGAGAGAGAGAGGAGGAGGGGAGAGAGAGAGAGAGAGAGGGGGGGGAGAGAAAGAGAGAGGGGGGGAGAGAAGAGTGTATATTATAGTATACGTATATATATATATATATATTATATATATGTATATATATATATATATATATATATATATATTATATATATATATATACATATATTATATATGCACACACACACATAACACACACATATATGATAGATACATACATACATACATACATACATACACACACACACACACACACCACACACACACACACACACACACACACACACACCACACATATATATATATATATATATATATATATATATATATATCTTTATATATATATTATATATGTATATATATATATATATATATATATATATATATATATATATATATATATATATATATATATATATATATATATATATATATTATATATATGCAATATATATATATGATACATACAAATACATACATACATACATATACATATATATATATATATATATATATATATATATTATATATATATATATATATATATAATATATACGCGGCTATGCGCAATACACACACATATATATATATATATATATATATATATATATATATATATATATTATATATATATATATATATATATATGCATATATATTTCATGTGTGTGTATATACATATGCATATTGTATATGTATATATAATATATATATATATATATATATATATATATATATATATACATATTATATATATATTATATATATATATATATATATATATATATATATATATATATATATATGCATATATATATGTCATATGCAATATATGTATTATATATATATATATATATAATATATATATATATATATATATATATTATTTGTACTTCTAGATAGAAGAGATAGATAGATAGTTAGATTTAAACATACAGACAAGCCAAGCAAACAGGAAGACAGCGACAGGCAAACAGAGAGAGAGAGAGCGGCGCCAGGGGGGGGGGGGAGGCGCTCGTCTGGCCCTCGACCGCTACTCACAATTTCCTGGTTTTCCGCGTCGACCTTGCAGTAGTGACCGCAAGGTGCAGGCGATCAGAGCCAAAAAATAAGCTCCAAAACCACACAACCAGTCTACGAGGCGAGGGGGAAAGGGGGAGAGGGTGAGAGGGAGAGGGGGAGAAGGGGGTTACACGATCTCTTCCCTTCCCTCTCCCTCCTCTCCTCTCATGGCTCCCTATTTTTTTATATGTTTTTTTTCATTTCCTCGTTCTTGTGTATGATTTTCTCTGGACTTTCGTGCGTTCTTTCTTTATTTTCCTATACATCGTCTATCTTATACCCCTGATCCTCCCCTGCCCCTTGCCCCTCCTGCTCCCTGCCCCTCTCCCTGTTCTTCTCTTCCCCATGCCACCCCCCCCTGTTCCGCTCTCTGCTTATCCTTCCCATTCCCCTCTTCATGTCTATATCCTCCCATTCTTTTCGCCATATCTCTTGTCTCTCTCCTGCCTCATATTTTCCCCTCGCTGTCCACCTCCCTGCCTTATCTCCCCTCTTCCCTGCTTCATCTCTCCCCTTCCTGTCCCTCTCTTTGCCTCGTTACTCCTGCATTCCCCCTCCCTCTCCCTGCCTCATCCTCCCCCATCCCTGTCCCTCTCCCTGTGTCATCTTCCCCCTCTGCCTCTCTCTCCCCCCCCCCCTCCCCCATCTCGCCAAATGCACTCTCGTTTTCTGCTTCCGAGACTTGTTGCTGTCTTGCACGTCGAACTTTCTTTGACTTTCTTTCTTTCTCTACGTCTCCCCCCGTCTCTGCCTTTCTCTATATCTATCTCTGTCTCTGTCTCTCTTTCTCTCTCTCTCTCTCTCTCTCTCTCTCTCTCTCTCCTCCCTCTCTCTCTCTCTCTCTCTGTCTCTGTCTCTGTTACTGTCTCTCTCCCTCTCTCTTTTTCTTTCTCTCTCTGTCTCTGTCTGTCTGTCTGTCTCTCTCTCTCTCTCTCTCTCGCTTTGTCATTTCCCTTCAATTTTTCATTCTATTACCTATCTATCTCTCCATCTCTCCATCCATTCATCCATCAACCAATCAATTTATCTATATCTATTTACCTGTCTATTCATCGCTCAATCCATCCATCCATCCATCAATCTATCAATATCTCAATCACTTTATCTATATATCTGTATATCTATCTATATATCAGGCCCTCTATATACCAATCTATCACTCGATCTACATATCAGTCAATCAATCAATCCATCCATCCATCCATCTATCTATCCCTATCCATCTATCCATCCATCTACCTATCTATCCATCCATCTATATTATCCATCCATCTACCTATCTATCCATCTATCTACTATATCTACCTCTATCCATCCATCCACCTATCTATCCATCCATCTACCTATCTACCCATCCATCTACCTATTCATCTATCTACCTACCCATCAATCTATCCATCCATCTACCTATCCATCAATCTACCTATCCATCCATCTACTATCATCAATCTACTATCTATCTATCCTCTATCCATCATCAACTATCTATCTATCCATCCATCAATCTACCTATCTATCCATCCATCCATCAATTATCTATCTATCTATCTGTCTATCTACCTATCTATCTATCCATCAATCTACCTATCTATCGCCCTCTCCTCTTCTTCTCATCTCCTCTCTCTCCCTCGTTCCGGCGCGTCCTCCCCGAAGGCCGATGAAAGCCCGTGAACCAACAGTTTTCTGGAAATTTCTCACATCTCGTTCATACTGGAAACATCCTGCTCTCCCCCCCCCCCTATAGGATATCCGGTTCTCTCTCGTAGCACGGTGGTCGTAATCCTCCTCCCGGCATTTAAATCTTAAAGTTGCTTCACTTCTTCTGCAAGTTGGTGTCGTAAAGTTGGTGTTTTCATTGTCATTCGCTTTGTGGGGTTGCCTGTGGTCTTCGGGGTTCCTGTGATGTTATTTTTTTTCGTATTTTTTCCTTTCGTTTTTTTATGCCGGAAAACTATACTTGTCGTTTCGCATTTTTTTTTTTCTTTCGATTTTTTTTTTATTTCTATGCCGGAAGATTATACTTGTCGTACTCTTTGTCGTAAGCCTACATGTTTTCGCACTTTTTTTTATGTCGTAACTCTACTTATATCCGCACTCTTCTTTGCCTAGTTATATCATACTCTTCTGCGGCGTATAAATTTGCATAAATCATAAATTACACTTCGTATAAATTATACTTCTCTCTTCCCTTTTCCTCCTCTCCTCTCCTTGTTCCCTAATTATTTTCTTCTAGTTTCTCGTCTATGATTTCTTCTTCTATTTAACTCTTTGACTTTCCATGCGTTCAATCCCTGTCTCTCTCCCTGTCTCATATTTTCATATTTTCTAATACCTACTTCTATCCGCACTCTTCTATACCGTGAACCTACTCATATTTGCATTACTCTATGCCGTAAATATACTTATATCCACACTCTTCCATAACGTAAACCTACTTCTACCCGACCTCCCTATGTCACAGACCAACTACATTTTCACTCTTCAGCGGCGTAAACCTATTGTAATTGGGGCAACAGTGTCTCTCGAGGACCTCTGATTATAGGAAAATGCCGATACGTTTTGGCACATCGCTGCGGCCACCACGAGTACGCGTGTACTTGAAAACCGCTCATGACTAAACGAGTGCCAAATTCTTTGTTTCCTTCTCTCTCCCTCTCTCTCTCTCTCTTTCTTTTTCTTTCTTTCTGTCTGTCTGTCTGTCTCTCTCTCTCTCTATCTCTTTCTTTCTGTCTGTCTGTCTGTCTCTCTCTATCTCTCTCTTTCTTTCTTTCTGTCTGTCTGTCTCTCTCACTCTCATTAACTCTCTCTCTTTCTCTGTCTGTCTGTCTCTCTCTCTGTCTGTCTGTATGTCTCTCTCTCACTCTCATTAACTCTGTCTGTCTGTCTGTCTGTCTGTCTCTCTCTCTCTCTCTCTGTGTCTGTCTGTTTGTCTGTCTGACTCTGTCTGTCTGTCTGTCTCTCTTTCCCTCTTCCTCTTCCTCTCTCTTCCTCCCTATCTATCTCTTGCTGACTTCCACTTGAATGCCTGGTACGTTAACGGGAGGTCCTTGGCTTCCTACTGTTGGTATCGAAGCCCAAGCCATAGGTGTGTGTGTGTGTGTGTGTGTGTGTTTGTTAGAATATGTGCGTGTGTGTGTGTGTGTTTATGTGTGTGTGTGTGTGTGTGTTTGTTGTGTGTGTGTGTGTGTGTTTGAATGATGTGTGTGGTGTGTGTTGAATATGTGTGTGTGTTGTGTGTGTGTTTGAATATGTGTGTGTGTGTGTTTGAATATGTGTGTGTGTGTGTTGAATATGTGTGTGTGTGTGTTTGTGTGTGTGTGTGTGAATATGTGTGTGTGTGTGTGTTGT
>NW_020868950.1:62640-67640 GCF_003789085.1 Penaeus vannamei
ACATCACCACAATCAATATTATCATCACACTCATCATCACCACAATCAATATTATCATCACACTCCTCATCACCACAATCAATATGATCATCACATTCATTAATCAATATTTATCATTATTATCTCATTATTATATATTAATTACCAATTTATCATCACATCATCAACCTTTACATCATACCGATGCATCACCTATCATCATCATCATCACGTTTCTGATACCAAACACCAAACGATAATCCACAACAAACAACGAACAACCAAACCCAATCACAAGGCAACGACCAGGCGAAATCAACAGCAATTTGGGTGAAATGGTAATCAGCAACACCCTTTGCTTTGTTTATTTCTGCAGTCACACTCGACCAGCTGCCAAGGACCACCTGACCAAGGCTGTGCTGTTGTAGCTTCTGTTGAATCAGTATTTTAGAGTATTGTTTTTATTTTGATTGATTAATTTCTTCGTTATTGATATTTTTTTTTTCTTTCTTTTTTTACTTATTTATTTTAGTGTTTTTCTTTTTTTTTTATTTTATTATATTTTTTCTTATCAATGTTTCTATGATTGTTATGATTTACTATGTTTATTTGTACTATTTGTACTAATATTAATGCTGCTATTACTGCTACTATTCTTACTCTTACTTCTACTGTTGTACTATTATTACTAACTCATAACTAATACTACTTTCAACTACTACGACTGCTGCTACACTTATCATCATTACGATTTATACTACTACTGCTACTACTACTATTAATACTACTAATACGAATACTTAAAAGTACATCCTGCTTCTACTACTACAAACACTTGCGTCTCATTCTGTCCATAAATATATTATTTTCGTCAATTTTCTTTTTCAAGTTCACATTGCAGTCGGTGTAAAGGATAACCTGCGGTTTCTGTGTTTTTGTTGCGTTTTGTGCGTGTGTGCGTTTGTTTCATGTTGTCCGTTTCGTTTTTCATCATTCATCCATTTCATTCTTCATTCATTCATTCATGCATCCATCATCCATCCATCCATCATCCATCCATCCATGCCATCCATCATCCTCGCATCCCATCCTCATCCATCCATCCACACCCCACCCACCACCCACCCACCCCTCCATCTCTCCACCCACTCAACCCCATCCACCCCTCTATCTCTCACTCACCTCCACCCACCCCACCCATCTCCTCCACCTCTCCATCCCTCCACCCCTCCCTCCACCCATCACCCTCCACCCCTCCACCATCCCTCCCTCCACCCACCCCCCACCCACCCAACCCTCCCTCCACCTCTCCATCCCTCCCTCCACCCCTCACCCTCCACCCACCCACCCACCCATCCATCCCATCCACCTCCTCCACCCACTCCCTCCCTCCAACCCACGTCACCCATCCACCCCTCCATCCATCCCTCCCCACCACCCTCACACCACCCACCACTCCCTCCTCCACCCCTCACTCACCCCCACCCTCCTACCCATCCCCACTCCACCCTCACCCCCACTCTCACCCACACCCTCCACCCCTCCACCCACCCACCCATCCCTCCACCCCATCCTCCCCCACACCCTCCACCCCTCCCTCCACCCACTCACCCATTCCACCCCTCCTTCCACCACCCATCCACCCACCCCTCCACCCCCCACCCCACCACCCACCCCACTCCCCCCTCCTCCACCCACCACCCACCCATCACTACCCGTTCGTGCGCGTGGCTAAGCACCAGCGCCATTTCCGGCATCGCGAGGCCTCTCCCGCTGCCTATCCAGGAGAGGCGACGAAAGGGATCCCATACCGTCCCTGATTTGTCCTTCCGAGTCCTTCTGTTGCAGTCCCGCATCCTTGGGTTCCTTTCAACCTTCCTTTGAGTCGTTTGTTTTTGTTTGTTTTGTTTTGGTTGTTTGTTTGTTTGTCTGTCTGTCTGCCACGTCTCTCGGTTTCTCTCTCTCTCTCTCTCTCTCTTCTCTCTCTCTCTCTCTCTCTCTCTCTTCTCTTCTCTCTCTCTTCTCTCTCTCTCTCTCTCTCTCTCTCTCTCTCTCTCTCTCTCTCTCTTTCCTTTTCTTGCACTTTCTCTTTCTATCTAAATCTGTCTATCCATCTATCTGCTGTGGTCTGTATCTAGCTATCTGATCTGTGTTTTTACGAGAGAGAGGTACACAGCACTGAGAACGAGAGAGAGGAGAGAGAGAGAGAGAGAGAGAAAGAGAGAGAGAGAGAAGAGAGACGAGAGGAGAGCGAGATGAGGAGAGAGAGAGAGAAGAGAGAGGACGAGAGAGAGAGACGAGAAGAGAAAGAAAGAATGGAAAAAGGAAACTGAAAAAGAATAAGGTAAAAGAAATTAATCAATAATGGAATTGTGTAATAGGCAACAAAAAATGACATATGAATTAATATAAATATACAATAACATGAGTTAATCAGAATAAATGAGCCTTCCATAATTGACATGGATAAGTTAGACAAAAATCAAATTCAATTAATGTTATTAAGTTGACATTTTCTTTTTTTTGGATTTTTTAGAGTTCTGACGTACATGTATGAATATATCTCTGTACGAAAGTGTGTGTGTAGTGTGTGTGTGTGTGTGGTGGTGTTGTGGTGAAAGAGAGAGAGAAGGGAGGAGAGGGAGGAGGGAGGGAGAGAGAGAGAGAGAGAGAGAGAGAGAGAGAGAGGACGAGAGAGAGAGAAGAGAGAGAGAGAGAGAGAGGGAGAGGAGAGAGAGAGAGGAGAATGCACAAGACATCACAGCACACACCAAATACAGATAAATAGATAGATAGATTAGAGAGAGAGAGAGAGACCACAGAGAGGTGGATAAATAAAACAGTGTAAAGATAAAATAATGATAATTACAATAACAACAAAATAATAAATAAACGATACTGCCAAAAGGCATTATTCGTTATACGGCATATTTTTTTCTTTTTGTGTATCGTGTCCAAATAATCGTTTTTTTTTCGCTTATAATAATAACTTAACGGATAAGATATATTAACGACAATACAGGTTAATAAACAATGATAAAGGTAGTCAGATACACAACAAAAATTAACACCAACACGAACCGACGACAACAAAAACAGCAACAAACAAAAAACACATCACACCAGAGCCACAACCAAATAAAAACACCATCAGAAACAAAAAACCTCCGCTTCCATCAACACGACCAAAAACAGATAAATGAATAAATAAAACAGCAAGACACACCGCGTAGACAAAAACAACACATTAACAACAAAAACACCGACCACCAACACCATTTAAATCACCCGCAAGAAAAACACCATCGCCCAATGCCAATCAACATAAGCAACAATCTTCAACAGTATAGAAACAATCAACCACCGAAGACAACGACCACCAACAAAAACACCACCAACTTCCAACAACGAAAATCACCAAACAAAAGATATACACACACACGCAGCCACAAAAAAGTCACCAACAAAAACACTGCACAAAACACACCAGCAACCACGACACACCACCAAACAACAACTACCAACATTAATACACTGAAACCCCAATATTGAAAAGGAGCCAAGCGTCGAGATGCAGACAAGGCGAGGCACCACCACCTGCACGAGTACGGATCAACACAACTGTATTCGCACGCACGGAGCCTTTGTGCGTCGAGAATCTTGGCGAGTAGATTAGGTCACGTGTGGGTTAGTTTGACTTATTCTCTCTCTCTCTCTTCTTCTTCTCTTTCGTTATCTTATGCTATAAATTGCCGGCGTCTTTTTTGTTGTCTTTCTGGTCTTCTTTTTCTTCTTTTTCTCGATTTATGTTAGTTTTTCTTTCTCCTTTTTTCAGATATTTTTTCTTTCTACTGATTTTCTCTCTCTCTTTTCGGTCTTCATATTCCATTCATTTTACTTTAATCTTTTAGTGTTTTTTTCTTTTCTGTTTCGTCTCCTCTTATCACTGTCGTTGTCAATATCCTTTTTCGCAGCGTTTTTCTTATTTTCTGTCTCCTCCTCTCTCCTCCTTCTTCAATGTCCAGTGCTTGTATGAATGTAAAGTGGGATATCTAGTAACTTTCGTCTTTGCTTTTGTATTGATACTTCATAGTTTTTCAGAGCACTGATCACTAAAAAGCAACAGACATACAACGCTCCACATCGTAATCGCACACGCACACGATCACTCAGTAACATAAACAAAGATTCACTTGCACTAAACAGTCATGTTACTGGGCCGTTATCATACATGTTCACCCATAACGCAGTTATCCTTTGTGTTTCTATTTTTAAGATACGTACGTTCAACTGAACGGTCCAAAACTGCCNTCTCTCTCCCTCCCTCTCTCTCTCTCTCTCTTTCCCTGATCAGTTCTAATTATATTGATCGAAAGCTTGGAACGACAGCGGTCGATCGGGGAGCCAACTGTACAGATTTCAACTGCGCAGTCAAACCAACGCGGGGCGGAGGACAGGAAGCTCAAACCCGCGGAATTTTTGCTCAGTCTTTACCACGTGTTTAAGGCGGAAGGATGTCGGATTTGCGGAATTTCTCAAGGGCGTTCGTGGAGGAATTCATCGACCTGTACCGAGGCCACGAATGCCTTTGGAAAATGAAGAGCAGATGTTACTCTGACAGAAACCTGAAGAGACTGGCTTATGAAAAACTCGTTGGGAAGCTGAGGGAAGTGGATCCGACGGCAGATCGGGGAGCAGTCGTGAAGAAAATAAACAACCTCAGGAGTGCTTATAGGAAAGAGGCGAAGAAAGTGTCAGATTCAAAGAGGGCGGGAGCGGGCAGCGTTTACACTCCCAAACTGTGGTATTTCCATCGCCTGAGTTTCTTGCTGGACCAAGAGAACCCGCGGGCAGCAACCTCCAACCTAGAGGATCAGGAAGCGAAAGTAAGTCAGGTCAGATTTTGTTGTTGTTGTTCTGAGAGGCGGATGAAGGTGAGGGAAGGCTTTATTGGTCACGATTGGGAATAAAATATAAACAAATCTGTGTAAATTTGCAACGCTACTCGTAACTCAACCATC